>VMBQ01007856.1:0-41494 GCA_007657795.1 Dreissena rostriformis
AATTTTGTCTTATCTGCGAGCTGAACTTCAACTAAAATTAAGCGCATGTCAGATATCACGTGATCTAGACTAGAAACTTTCAAATTGGGATCGGCATCGTCACAGTTTAAGTTTTGTGATGATCAGTGACTTTTGTGTAAAAGAGTTGTAGCACCATTTTCTCATCATAACGGTACTAATTCAAACTTCCGCCTAAATTTGAACATTTCTGTTTAGGTTTGCCCTCGCCGTTATTCGTGTGTTTTATCCAAGTATTAAAAAAGCTAGAGGGAAAACTTGAGCTGCATTTTATTATTTAATTTCAATTGACTCAAATCAAACACGCTATATGAGTTTCAATAAAATTGGCAAAAAAAGGAAGAAGGTGCAGTTTGCGTTTCCATTTAGAACATGTGAATTGACTGAAGCCACATGGTCAACTGTCAATTTTATATATGTTCCTGATTGATTTGAATGTGCCGGATCGTCGCCGGTAAGAACCAGATAACTAGGATTAATGTAAAGGTCATAATTGAAGGTGAAATGTCAAATAAAAAGGTCCTTTGTACTTTAATTTGAAGCCTTACTCTGCGCAGAAAGATTAAAGAAAAGGTGGTGTAAGTAATGAGCATGATGAGGCGAAGTGTCGGGTGTAAGAACTCAAGGCTCAAGATAAATGTAACAATAAAAAGTACAATATCAAACCCAATGTCAAATCAATTTATAATACTTCGTATAAACTTGTGTGTAGCAGTAACGAGCACAAAAATCATGTCCCTTATCCAAGGTCACGGTCAGAAATCACGTTCAAACACGTCATATTTATATACTTGTTATTGTACGTTACTTTTAGAAAAGGTACGAACCTACACAATGCTTAGTTATCTATAACGATCGCACATTTTGGTGCCGTGATACTTAACAAAAATGAACCTACAGAAGTTATTAGCAGCAAGAGACGGACATAGGGTTTGTCTTGAAGATTTATTCGTGAAACTAGAAACGGCAAAGGAAAATAACTCATACGATGAATTTGAGCTGTGCTTTGAAATGACCAATGACGTTCTTGCATTGTTGAAGTCTGTTGACGAGAAGATTACAAACACCACCGACACGGAAAATATTGCTACGGAGCTCAGAGAAACAGCTGCATACAGTTTTCATCTGAAACTAAAGTTGCACAGATATAAGAAGCATTCCGCAAACGCTAAACACGGTTCGAGCGGCCCACCCGCTAGCCTTGAACATGAAGCTGCAAGCACTAACCAGTCATCGATACCGCACATACAAGGCCTAGCTGTACAGGAACCGCGCGAGATGATACAGCAAGTACACGAACAGCTGCAGATGCCACATCATTTACAAAAATTAACACTACCGACTTTCAACGGTGAAATAATGAACTGGCCTACGTTTTGAGATTCGTTTTCATCCGCCGTACACAACAACCCCCGCTTACCTGACATACAGACGTTTTCATACCTGAAATCTCTTATGCAAGACGAAGCTGTCAGAACAATTGAGGGATTAACGCTTAGTAACGCCAACTACAAGCAAGCTGTAAATTTACTACAACAGCGGTATGGACAGATTCAGAAGATCATGGCTGCCTATATGTCCAACTTACTACAGCTGCCGCCACCCGCCGCAAGCATTTGAGAGCTTCGTTACTTCTACGATCGTCTGGAAACCAACATCCGATGATTAGAGGCACTTGGAGAGGCACAGAATTCCTACGGTAATCTGTTGATTCCTATTATTTTAGACAGACTTTCGTTGGAAACCCACAGAAATGTAGCCCGAGAAAATAAAACCCAAACGTGGACTCTCTCAAATTTGAGGCAAGCTATTTTTGCGCGAGATCGATATTATGGAAGCTGGGAACAGTCATGAAATCCGCGACACATCATTTCCGACAGCAGCCTTCCATTCAAGTGCCCGGATGAACGGAAACCGACAGAAGCGAACCGATGCCAATACGGGAATGACGGTCAGTGAGCGTGAGAGTAAATAAAAACGAACAAAATGTGTATTTTGCGGGAAACAGCATAACGGTAACTGTCACCACACGAGTTTGTGCGAGAATACACACGCAAAGACGCCGTCCACAGGAGACGGCACAGCCGTTACCAGAAGTCATCCGATTGAAAGTACCGGAAGTGCTTGTAACAATGATATCGGTGCTACAGTGCTTTACACCACTGCGAAATCGGCCCCTCTAACGTGCTGCTAAAACTGCGGTAGCGCCAGTGTATTCACACGGATTGTGCTTAGACGCTAACATTTTGATGGATGAAGGAGCACAGCGGTCTGTCATCACACAGGCTATGGCCGATCATCTGCACTTGAAGCGTGAAGGTTCTGAAGTAATCAATCTATCTGCGTTTGGAGACCGAGCCCAGAAGACACAGCGAATGGACACATCCACAGTGCAATTGGTAGCGGACGACGGTGAAAAGATCCCGGTACGTGTGTTGATTGTTCCCTTCATTGCAAAACCACTGTCCAACTACTTCCGGTCATCTGTTAAAGATCTTCCTTATCTCCGAGGCCTTAAGCTTGCACATCGAATTAGATCAGAAGCAGATTTGGAGATAAACATTACGATTGGTGCCGACCATTACTGGGATATCGTTGGTGATGAAATCATCAGAGGCGACGGCCCTACTGCAGTTGGATCTCGTCTTGGTTTCTTCTTGTCAGGGCCACTTCCGGAAGGCGAAAATCATGGAACGAGCGTTATGGATGTTAACACTGCACATGTAGCTACAGATGAATCACGCCTCTGGGATATGGAGACGTTAGGCATCAAAACGGAAGACGCAGAACAGGCATGCGCAGTCGACCATATGAAAAGCTACCAAGACACGTGTATAACATTTTCAGACGGTAAATACACAGCAAGATTGCCATGGGAAGAGGAACACGCTACTCTACCTACAAATTACGAAATAGACAGGAAACGGCTAATTTGCATCACGAAGAAGACCATAAAGAAAGTACTTGGTAATGCTTCAGTAGACTTTACATACACTGCAGACAGTCGTCACTGAAGTAGAGGCAATTATCAATGACAGACCGCTGACATTCGTTTCAACATCACGTGATGATCCAGAGCCGTTAACACCCGCTCATCTGTTGTACGGCAAGCGGATGACGTCACTGCCTACATACGACACTCCCGATGCAGACGATATCATTGGGCGCAATCTAACCAGAGATAACGCAGCACGGCGTTTCGACCAACACAGACGAGTCATCGACCAATACTGGGCGTGCTGGAAACGTGAATACTTGACGTCACTTCGCGAGCACCATAAGACGGGAGGGACTACCGAGCAGACTATACGAGTAGGTGATATTGTCATTGTACATGACGTGTTCTCGTCGAGGTTGCGATGGAAAATGGGCGTCGTTAAAGAGCTGATCCTATGCAATGATGGACTCTCGCGTGCAGCGCACGTGAAAACTGCTAATGAACTGTTGACACGACCAATAGTTAAACTATATTCGATGGAACTTAATGTGATGGACACTTAGTAACGGTGATAATAAACATGATAGACTTTAAGGCGAATATTGTAACTATTTGAGTTCATGAACATTTATTGATATCTTTTCTTGATACGATAGTGTTGCATTTATTGTCAATTTGTCATGATATATTATTTTGTCGGCGGGAGAATGTTAGGATTTTGGCGCGTCGTCGCACGACGTCGCCGCATACGTTCCCGTTTTATTTGACGTCATATTTATAAACTTGTTATTGTACGTCACTTTTTGAAAGTCAGATAAAGGTACGAACCTACACAACGCTTAGTTATCTATAACGATCGCACAATCATGAGTGGATTTTTAAATACAATATCAGAAGTGACAAACATATCGCAATGGCATGTTACAAACAGGAGCCTTGTCCAAGGTTAAGGTCGCAGTTAAGGATTAAAGGTCAGCACTCTTTCTAGAATATTCTTCTATCCGGCAAGGGTTCATTTTCAAATAAGTTGGAAGAAGTAACAAGCATGGTGTGACATAGTTTCAAGTTAAATAACAAGTGCCCGTATTCGCCAACTGATTCTCAGACTTAAGTCTAAAAATAAAGAATATTTTTTAATCTGTAATGTGCTAAATCTACTTGTAAAGCACGTTAAGCATGGCAGTTTACACCAATAATTATACAATTCTTTGTGGAGAACAATATGTTAATAATAAAAGCACCCTTTTGTGCTTGTATATATGCTTACTCTGATGTATTTTTATTGAATTTAAGACTATTCTTAGTTCTTTAGTCTTAGAATGGGTTGGGAATGCGGGCCCAGGGCCTTGGTAAGGTCAAGTTGACATTTAATGGTCGCATGAAATGTGTAAGAAACAATCTACTACAATGTGTCCTTCATTTACATTTCCACAGCATGGTTGATTTTTTTTATTAACTTGAGAGATGTGACATGTATTATTTTTTGAGAGGCTCCTAAGTCAATGTCAATGTCATAATTCAATATCTGCGGTCAACTTAAGCAAAACCAGATATTTTTCAGAATTGTAAGCATATTGATAATGAATGTCGCAATCTATGACTACGTAATCTGACCAAGTATCTGACTACGAAAACACTGTTCATAAGTTTGGGGTTATGATCAATTATATACTTTAGAAAGAGTACACAAAAATATTTTGTAATGGGTTCTTAATGGAAAACAAAACTGTAATGGAAATTTTTTGCATTGTATAGCGAATTGGGTAGATTGTCATTCAATATCGAAATACATGTATATATTAGAATGATAAAATACTTAAAAAAAAATCACTCTGTTGAACAGGAAATTTTTATTTTAAATACCAATTTAAATGATCGGTTCAATAACATTTATGTAAACACATGTCGTACAAACTGGGCCTAACAGGAACGCTTTATAGTGCCATCATCTAGTTAAAATGAAATATGGTTATATCCTCACTCGCTCAAGATAGAAACTGTCATCCCAAAGCTTAGAATTCGACTTCGCGATATCTATATCAGTAATTGGCAATCAGGACTAGAACACTCAACGTCTCTTGATGTGTATAGAGGAATTACACTCACTTTTGAAAACGAACGACCTGATCGAACAGAACTGAGAAACCAGTTACAGCATGTCAAATTAAGTTCTTATCCTAAGTTAATATCTGAATGATGCGCCGGAGTTTCCCCGGAAAGCAACAGATCGCTTGATGTATAAAGCGAAGATGATCTACACATTTCATATCACAGCCACCAATATTTATGCCGGAAATATTTATTTTTGACAATTGTTGTATGGAACGTAAATAATAAACTCTGTTTTTGAAATGTTCATTTTCAATTTAAACCGAGTCATCCAATCAATGACCTTTCCATATGCCTTGTAATAACTCTGGTTATGAGCAGCGCATAATGCAACTCACGAACATGTTGCATCAATAAAAACAACAACGGTACAGGAACAGCAAAACATGTTCATGAAAGAGCTTTATTTTACATATCAGAACGGCTACTTTCTTCCACCCACGTTGGCCTGACACTTGGTTGTGTCGGCACTGATCGTCAGAGTGTTGTCATGGCACTTGGCTTTCGACATTTCGCACCTGAAGGAAATAATAAGAATGAGAAAGTACAACAAGTAATCCACACATGTTTTGTTGCAAACGTTTTACATTTCTGTTGATGGTTGTTCTGTGTTTGGTTTTACTGCTCTTTGAACAAGGGAAGCATATTTAATTTAATTTCTGGCCTCCTAATGGGATATTCCTTCCGTGTAGGTACACCATAAATACTACACTGATATCTCATACTTTTGTTGTCGCAATTGACTAGGCAATGGTTGAGTGAAATGATTTAATCGCACACGTGTATTGATCTAAACCGGTTCTGGTCCAATACACGGTGTCCACGGAAGGCTGTCAGTGCATTACCGTTCAATAACCATTGGAGAATGAGGGGTGTCAAATAATAAATGTTTGACTAGACATGTACCGGGTAAGCAAAATTTAAAATACGTTGGCTTTATTGCTTTTTACATAATGTTCCTACAAGAATTGCAAAAGTTGCATTTTTTTAATGTTTTGATATGAATTAAAGGGACTTGTTCACAATTTTTTGTATTATATAAAAAATATACTAACATTATTTTACAAATACAACAGCAATATTTAGAAAAGGTTCAAATAGTAAAAAAAAAAATCTAAAAATAAATGTGCATGTCCAGCGAATCGAAACATAACCTAAAGAAGCAACCGCTCTGTCGGTAAAACATGCTTTTGTTTATTTATAGATGAAGTTCATTACAAACGCTTTATTTGTTTTACTATTTCGATTTATCACTATCAATTAACGAATATGTATGTGTTTAACATTTTTTTTAGTTAGGAGTGTTATTTTGCTTGTTTGGTATTACGCATACATTCTTTTAAGAATCTTTGACAATTTATCGAAAATTGTCATTTTGTCAAACTGTGAGCAAGTCCCTTCAAACCTTTATCTACTTACTGATTTTACAATTTTGAATTCACATAAATATCCAAGTACCATCAGTCAAGTTTTAGGCAAAGAGCTCGAGTCCTATAGTAAGTGGTTAATAGACAATAAGCTATCCCTCCATCTAGGCAAAACAGATTATATTATTTTTGGTTCGAAAAGTAAACTCACGAAGGTGGACAATTTTCATATACGATGTAATGATCATGTTATAAAATCTCAGATATATGTAAAATATCTTGGTTCGATTTTCGATGCTGATTTGTCCGGTACTTCTATTGTAAATAATATCGTCAAGAAGGTTAACTCTAGGCTTAAATTGTTATATAGACAAAGTGTTTTTTTTTAAATTAAAGTCTAAGAAGAAGCTTATGTAATGCTTTAAAACAATGCCATTTAAATTATTTATCATCTTCGTGGTATTGTGGACTCACGAAACAGCTTAAGCACAAGCTACAAATAGTCCAAAATAAAATATTTCGTTTTATTAACAATTCCCATTGTAGAACATCACTTGGTGTATCGCATTTTGAGGATCTTGGTTTATTTAACGTTGAGCAAAGATGCAAGCAACTTCGACTTTACCATATCCATAAGATTTTCTAAAATAAGCTTCCAAGCTACTTGAAAGACAATGTTGTCAAATGTACAGATGTCCATCAGTATGGGAATAGATCACGAATTAAATGTTATGTACCTCAAGTTGATGGCTTTATTAGTTCTTCATTTTACTACAATGGTACTAAGGATTGGAATTCATTGCCTGATAATATAAATTCCATCAAATCGAAATTTACTTTTAAGAAACTTGTTAAGACACATCTATTAAATGATATGAAGGTGGACGAGAATTCCATGTATTTTTACTTTCAGATTTGTTTTATTTTATCTAATTCCTTATTTTTATGTTATTTGTTTGTGTCAGTGTATTATCATGTCAACTTTTGAAAGATTCACTAAATTTGTAGAAGAAATAATTTGAAGGATCATGTCGATTCTATATTTAGAACTGAAAAAACTATATATTTATAGTCACTTATAAGATCTGTTTGATTAAATCCAGGGCCCCGTTGGAAATAAGCTTATTCATGTTAACATGCCTAGGTTTTACGGGTTATCCTGTGTATACATCATGTCGTAATCTTATTTAGATCTGTAATAAATGGCACCATTCACATTTGAAGTTAGAATGTTAAGTTATATCGTTTTATTTGTATTTATTATGTACGTAATGCATATGTTTCTGAAGATGATAATAATAAAATATTTACGTTATTTATTGCATTGATTAAATTGCATTGTTAATTGCTTGACATGTATACACAAATACAACTATCTATCTATATTTGGTATGTGTCGATTGTTCTTAGCTGCCAGTATATTTGCGTACAATAAGATAGGACGGATGAAGGGCGTTAAATAGATTATGATTAGCTAGACATTTAAAAGTTATTTATTTCTTGCACGTTACTTTATAATTAAAGGATTTATTCACTTTTTTGCAATTGATGTAAATGGTGTTTATGTTTAATATTAGTTAAACCTTTCGCTATTTACTGGTTAAGATAAAGTTCTTACTGATTGGGATAAGCTACGTACTGATTTTGATAGGCTATTTACTGATTTGGATAGGCTACTTACTGATTTGGATAGGCTACTTACTGATTAAGATAGGCTACTTACTGATTTAGATAGGCTATTTACTGATTTGGATAGGCTACTTACTGATTTGGATAGGCTACTTACTGATTTGGATAGGCTACTTACTGATTTGGAAAGGTTACTTACTGATTTAGATAGGCTACTAACTAATTTGGATAGGTTACTTACTGATTTGGATAGGCTACTTACTGATTTGGAAAGGCAACTTACTGATTTAGATAGGCTACTTACTAATTTGGATAAGCTACTTACTGATTTGGATAGGCTACTTACTGATTTAGATAGGCGACTTACTGATTTGGATAGGCTACTTACTGATTTGGCTAGGCTACTTACTGGTTTAGATAGGCTATTTACTGATTTGGATAGGCTACTTACTGATTTGGATAGGCTACTTACTGATTTGGATAAGCTACTTACTGATTTGGTTAGGCTTCTTACTGATTTGGATAAGCTACTTACTGATTTGGATAGGCTACTTACTGATTTGGATAAGCTACGTACTGATTTGGAAAGGCTACTTACTGATTTGGATAGGCTACGTACTGATTTGGATAGGCTACTTACTGATTTGGATAGGCGACTTATTGATTTGGATAGGCTACTTACTGATTTGGATAGGCTACTTACTGATTCGGATAGGCTACTTACTGATTTGGATAGGCTACTTACTGATTTGGAAAGGCAACTTACTGATTTGGATAGGCTACTTACTGATTTGGATAGGCTACNCCAAACTAGTGAACTGTATACTCAACAATCTACACGGCCGGTAATCACGGGCGCCACATCTTTTTTGCGATGCATAAATAAATGAGCCAATGCTACTTCCGAGGTGGCGCTCAGGACCGGATGTTTTGAAATTTCACGGATATTCTACAGGGTGAGAAAGTTTATATGTTTTTTTCCACATATTTCGCCTTATTTAAAAAATCGGGCAATGTAGTCCGATTTTGCGAAGATTTATTAATCCATAAATGTACAGAAACATATACTAGCAACCCATTGGGAAACGTGAGGACCTTTATAAGTTGTGGCATGGTGAAGTTTATAAAAGAAAATTGATGTATTTTGTCTGTGTGACAAGCAAATTTCCACCCAATGAAATCGCTTACAACATCAAACCATTGCTTTTAACATATACAAGTTGTTGCATGCACAACAACATTGGCTTCTTGTCGATCTAATAGATATTTTTTGCATTCTTCCAAAGAGATGAAGCCAATGCCAAGGAGGTGGCGCTAATGACAGGAGGTGGCGCCAATGCACATGTTCAGCTATTTTAATTTCCGGTGCCGATCATACACTTTCTGTATGGTATTCCAGGTTGAGTGTTCGATCTTTTTTCTTAATCTGATCATAGTGAAATATAATCGAAAAAGTAAAGTCTAAATAATTATGAAGAAACATGTGTTGCAAAGAGATTTTGAAGATTTCTATCATTGCATATACTATACAACTGGAAAGTAAATCGAGTATAATAAAAAAAAACATTTAAGACCGAGCTTTTCTAATGTTTTGGAGATGTTAGTGGGAACAAACGACATATTTAGCCTACCGTTAATTTAGATACTCTGACCTTTGCCTTTCCGCGAATAAAGCATTTGGATTAGGGGACAAAACTCATCGTTGCAAGCAGAAGTAACATCTTTTAATTAGTTCGTGAATTATCTTATTGTATAACACATTTGTTTTAGAAACAAATTAATTTTGATAATGTTGAGAACTAAGTTATTGGATTTATTGAGTATTACATATTTTGGGTTTATATCGTACAATATGTGTATTCAGGTCGCTGACTTCTTAATTGAGTTGGTTACTTATATATGTACAGATTTACATCATCTTTATTTATAGAATGTGTATATTTTTTGTATAGATTTGAGTTTACGTATTTACGTTAAAAAATAAAAAGAAATATGAAAAAGAAACATTATATATCGCATGTAAGTCATGTGATGCTTCATATATCGTGCATTGGCGCCACCTCCTGTCATTAGCGCCACCTCCTTGGCATTGGCTCCATCTCTTTTGGAAAAATACATAATTATCTACCAGATCTGCAAGAGGCCAATGTGTTTGTGCATGCAACAATTAGTATATGTTAAACGCAATCGTTTCATGCTGTTAGCGAATTAATCGGGTAGAAATTTGCTCGTCACACAGGCAAAAGACATCGATGTGCTTTCAAAAACTCCACCATGTCACAACTTATAAAGTTCCTCACGTTTCCAAATAGGTTGTTGTTGTATGTTTCTGTACATTTGTGGATGAATTATTCTTCGCTGAATCGCACTACATTGCCCGATTTTTTTAATAATGCGAAATATGTTGAAAAAAAAAACGTATAAAACCTACTCACCCTGAAGAATTATTCATAAAATTTAAAACATCCGGTCCTTGGCGCCACCTCGGAAATAGCATTGACTCATTTATTAATGCATCGCAAAAAAAGATGTGGCGCCCGTGATTACCGGCCGTGATCTACCATTCCATACGAATTGTCACAAACTGATGATGTAATTTTAAATAAACCTGAACAAGTTTATAAGTTAGGCAGTGGCTAGCCGTACCGCCCCGTACGACCCGGTTCTATAAGCCAATTAAGTTTAGCCGTACGGGGCCTTACAACTAGCCAATATGGCCATACGACTAGCATATATTGGCTAGTCGTACGACTCTGTACCTATAGCCTTTCCTATAGGGACTGTCTAGCCGTACGGCTGTTAATACAAATAAATATATTGATTATTTATTGATCTACGTGCAGATTTCCTTGCCATGCATCATGAGAAATCATGCTAATACATGGTGCATAACCATATCGGTCCCCCTCTCGGATGAAACGCTTTATCGGTTTCCCTCTCGGATACGGGTCATTCTCGGATAAAAACATCGTTCTGTGTGGATGGTCATCCACAAAACAACAATTTATTTTTAAAAGGGGACATGCGTCATTCAAAGTAAGTATTGCACGGAACATTAGAACCATTCGGCTTTGTAGTTATATGTTTCTNATTTAGATAGGCTACTTACTGATTTAGATAGGCTATTTACTGATTTGGATTGGCTATTTACTGATTTGGATAGGCTACTTACTGATTTGGATAGGCTTCTTACTGATTAGGATAGGCTATTTACTTATTTGGATAGGCTTCTTACTGATTTAGATAGGCTTTTTACTGATTTAGATAGGCTACTTACTGATTTGGATAGGCTACTTACTGATTTAGATAGGCTACTTACTGATTTGGATAGGCTACTTACTGATTTGGATAGTACTGTCCGTCTGACCCACAGAGGACGTCAAATCCACCCGTACATGAAATGGAGGCGAGATTGCTGCAGAAGACATTTTGTACAATGGAACCCATTGCGTCCGTGGTGGTTGGAGCCATGGTGGTGGTCGCCGCTGGACCGGAAGTGGTTACCGTGTTGGTTACGGAACCAGAAGCAGCGGTGGTGACGATGGCGACGCTGCTGAGAGGGGCCGTGGTAATTGGGCATGCGCCGTGGCTTTGGAAGGTTATTTCGTGCCCTTTGAAATGCAGGGTCTCGCACACAGCGTGTGTAAAACGGCAGCTATCAACATAATTTGGTTCAATCGCAGTAAGTGTCAAGCCAGCAATAAGGTATACTAATCGATGTACACAGATATTTGCTTCTCTATTTCGCGGCTCAATTTATCATTATGTATTGTATAGCGATTTTTTTCTACTAATGGACAAATCAATGTTGATGTTCCGCTGTATACGTTAGCCCTTAGAGTAATTAAGTAATACAATTTCACAATGCAAACACAATATGAGGTTGATATAATGATTGACATCAATAAATAATATCATCTTACTGGTTGTCATAGGTTACCCAGTTGGAGCCGCACACTTGCTCATCGCCTTTGGTCACGTGGGTAGCGCAGTTGACCAATAGGAGCTCGAGGCACAGGGCGTCGTTGTAGTGACTGTTGATATTCACTATGGCGGCGTCTACTTCACCACTGCCAGGAGTTGGCTCGGTGTGTGGAGGTTTGTGGGTGGCGTGTGGATCGTGGGTGGCGTGATCCCCGGGTCCGGGTGCAAACACCACGCCTGCAATAATG
This sequence comes from Dreissena rostriformis, assembly GCA_007657795.1. Taxonomy (NCBI): domain Eukaryota; kingdom Metazoa; phylum Mollusca; class Bivalvia; order Myida; family Dreissenidae; genus Dreissena; species Dreissena rostriformis. The sequence continues at coordinate 12,234 of VMBQ01007856.1, forward strand.
TGGTATGTGTCCATTGACAAGCAATTATATAGCCAAATAATTTCGATTAAAAGTAATCTGACAAAATAATGTAGCATTACTTATGAAAGCAATATATTACTAAGATTCCTTAAGAATCTATTAACTAATTAGACGATAATATTGCTCCGTCTATAGAAAATTTGGAAAAACTCTTCGATTATCATGGTGGAGCATTAAGTAAGCATAGACACATGTCTCTTATAACTGCTCATGTTCGATGCACTTTTTTAATAAAGTAGGATTATATTGCGGTAAAATGCATATAGTGGTGAAAAAGTTAGAAACATTGTTACGTACCACAAATCTGCAACAGAACGAACAGTCCGATTGAAAACATTTTGAATGGTCGACTGCAAGTCTTCGGAACTGATTGTATGGCGAAATAAGAACAGACTTGTACCTCACGATTGTCTTATCTTAAATCACGACTAGTTTTACGTACATGTCAAAAGACAATTATGGCTCGTCCACGACTTCTTCATCACGGTTTTATATCTTAGACCGAATTCCAAAAGGTTAGCAAAACTCTTGTATCTGATATCTAATTAGTTCACTACTTAATTCTAGATTTGTTTTATTTTGTTTCTTTCTAAGGCTCCCATATAAACTTGCCATTAAAATTAATTTCGATTTAGTTTAAACCTATTTATTTTAACTCGATATTGCATTTAATTGGGACTAGAACCAGTACTTGGTGTCTATGGGTGAGATCTATACACACAGTGGGGATCGAACCCGTGACCTCCCGGTCGCTAGGCGGACACCATATCCACTACGCCACGGTGACCTTTCGATTAATAAATATAATTCATTTGCAGTTAGGTACGATCGGCTCTGTATACAATTATGTTTACTAATGATTATAGAGCTGAGTATTTCAAAATTTAAGAGATCCTTCCGCGCCTAAGGATGCATAATGTAAGACCCCATAGTATAACCCAGCACTCCGAACTAATTTACTAGACTCACGAAAGTAGGAATGAATGTTGTATTATACCTGCAATCTACAGCTATATAATTTTTCACATAACATATGCAACTTTGCGGTCACCAGCAACCAAACTCGTATGAGACTGGAAAAGAGATTGAATCCGGAGAGCTTTAGTTTGTAAAGCATACGTCGCACATTTTCTGGCAAAACGGATCAAGTAAGTCGTGCAGTCAGCGTCCCGATCGGCCGTGTTATTGTACCTAGTCATGACTTTCTGAGCGCACAAGTTAGAAATTATAAGTTATAAATGAAGATTACTGTGTATTTTGACATGAATTTTACTTGAATTTCAACGCTGAGGATATCTTAAAAAAGCTTTTTTTTAATCAGCGAGTTATGTTGCGTTTTAGAGAATTTCTCGATAAGAGAAGAACAAATCAGCTGCACGTAAAAGAAAACACCCTTCAGAGACGTTAGCGATGGATCGCCATCACCTTTTGCAAGCCTTTATCATAAACGACACGTTTATCTCTCACCTGATACCCTCAATGAAAGAGGAAGAGGCCTATGCGACATAGAAACACCCAGCGCAGAGACCTTGATGCAGAAGCCAAGCAGATTGGAGCGACTCGCACAGAACCGAGACGCCTGTAGGAAGCTGGTCGGCGGCCTATATTCAGACGGGACCACGCGAAGATGGGGATAGGATCGTCACAGCTCCTCTTTAACACTAACCTGCCCATTTGTATAAGCCAATGGTCTAAGGAAGAGCGATGTCGGGACTACGAAGCATCAACACTTAATACACAGAAATCCATACCATTCAGATACTCTTTTGACACAACTTATATTCAGCATTAGGATTCTGTTACACTTGTTATTTTTTAAATTTCTTTTTGCGATATAAACCAGTCGGAACAATTATTTACAGAAGTCGGATTTAGCATGACGTAAGGTAGCAAAAATAAGATGTACACGTTCACAATATGTATCCATTATCTTCTTAGACTTCTATCGTTCTTAAATTAGTCATTTTCAAACAAAAAATAAATAGCAATAAATAAACATTAAATTACGAGTTGACTTGAAAGCTCAATTTGAATTTGCTGCGGAAAACATAAAACGTTACAAAATGACATATGATTCAGCCATTAGTATTTTGTTTGAAATGATATCTTCGTAATGTCAACTTAAGAGTAAGCGGTGTTCACCGTGTTCATTTTTTTCTGGCTTTCGTGCCTAACAATTCTACATTTTAGTAAAATGTTCTATGTACGTTTTACGTTGTAGTAAAACCATATTAAAATTAAACCAAATGGATCATAACTTTGAATACATGCTTGTTTTTGCCCATCATAATATACATATATCTTTGTGCACGTTGCTAATTGTTTACCTAAAGTTAAACTATTTAAAAACCCGTTTGGCAAACTAGTTTGGAAACACACACACTGCAATGGTTACTGTATATTTGCTGAATTTGAAATAAACATTAAAATATTCAACACGATTCATAAACAACAAACTGTCATCGGCTTGAATCTAGACTGAATGTATTCGAAATATACATTACAATGCGGGGAAACCAAACCAAGATCAGTATGGATCTTAACTGACTTTATTTGAAATATACAAAACGAATCGGAGATAACAAACTAACACCGGTTCGGATCTGTACTGATGACTAGTGTCCTGTTCTTGCATCTCTCCTTAGTGAACTCACACCTGAAGGTAAAGAATGAAATATCGAGGTTTAAAAAAACAACGCGAACAAACAATTGAAGGGAGGAAACAAACGCGTCAGAACATGCAATTGAAGGTAACGAAGGAGCACAAATCTGAAGGTTAAAACAACAAACCGGAAACTTAGTCTTAATTATGAAAATAACAAATTTGAATACACATCTTAAAGTGAAACAATAATTATCTGAGCACACACTTGACGGTAATATATACTAATCTGAACACCCATATGATAGTTAAAACAAACATATCTGGACAGGAATTTGATGGTAAAAAAAAAAACAAACAAATTTGAACACACATATGGAGCTAACACAGAATGTTCACACACAACTTAATCTAAACAATGGAACAAACATTTATTTTTTGCGGCAATTGATTATTTTTTAATGTGTACACAAGGCTAATTGCACTATCATTGGTTATGTGTAAAACAATACATTTTAGGTTACGCCAAATAACGCTGCATTACTGCAAACTGTGTGTTACACATATTGTCTGTTTAAAAAATTATTTTAAAAAAATGGTAGGTAATTAATATTTATATTGTTTAAACATATTGAATTGTGTGATTATATTACGGGAAACGGATACAAATCTGCGTTCATTAGCAATGATTACCAGCAACGCACGCATGTGTTGGTGACTTACATATTTGGATAAAACTGGCTGTCCGACCCACATATGACTTTCAATTCACTTGGGCACGTAATTGAAGCGACGTTGCTACAGAAGAGATTGAACATTATGTCGCCCTCGGAGCCAGTGGTGTTGGATACTGTAGTCGGCATTGTGTTGGAGACTGTAGTCGGCATTGTGTTGGATACTGCGTTGTGTGGACATGTGCCGTGGCTTTGCAACGTTATCTTATGGTTGTTAAAATGTAGCGTCTCACAGACTGCATGGGTGAAACGACAGCTGTTATGACAAGAAGTCGGTCATAATAAATTTCAAAGCGCGCAGTCTCTTTGGACCTTCACATAATAAATATAACGTACATAATTTGGTAAGCTGCATACATAACGGACATTAAACGATTGGGTCACTTACATGTGTTTATAGGTTTGGTCAGAAACTGATAGTTTCTGTCCAAAATATCGTAACAATTATAAATTTCCTTTCATAATAATAGGCAAAACAAATAAAATCCGCATGCACTTACTGGTTGTCATAGGTTACCCCATTGGAGCCGCACACTTGCTCGTCGCCCTTTGTCACGTGGGTAGCGCAGTCGACCAATAGGAGCTCGAGGCACAGGGCGTCGTTGTAGTGGGTGTTGATATTCACAATGGCAGCGTCAACTTCTCCGCCGCCAGGTCTTGCCTCGGTGGTGAGGGGTTTGTGGGTGGCATATGGTTCGTGGGTGGCGTGTGGTTCGTGGGTTGCGTGGGGCTGGAGGGTAAGGAGCGACAGGGCACTTGCTCCCATTACCACGACTGCAATAACAGCGTATTTATTAAATCAAGCATGTATGAATTTTGCAGTTTTCGTTCTGTTAAAGATCTTAATATTATGGCGATGATCAATTATCAGAAGCGAAGTTGAGTGGCATTGTCAATTCATATATATATATAAACGGCTCTACCTTTTATAGAGTAACTATCAAATGCGTGTGGATTTTATAAATCATTATATTAAAAGGTTTGTGTTTATAATTTTAAAATATAATACGTACTGGAAAGCTGCAGAGATGACAGAACCCTAAGCGACGACATATTGTTCATCGATTCAGCTTGGTTGCAAGTGTTAGCTGAACGATCTATGTTCTTATCTCTTATAATGACCCACATGTCGACATTCGTTTGGAAATTGATAACATGTTCCATGTGCGTTGAACGCTTGTTGAACCTTTATATATCTAGCTAGATTGTTGATCATGTTTGCTTATTTGATGCTGTTTAATGTGCTGCAATTTTGAAGACGTTTTCCGATTAAGGTGTACACACTTTATTGCTTTATCGTGAACTCTCTCATATGAGATAACAAAGCGAAATTTGAATACTAAAGTTATATTGCATGGTTTCATCAATCATTACTCACCAGCTCATTTTTTACAGTGCAAGATAACATTTGGTTTAACATCTTGAAGCAAGGCTTCCGTGCAATTAATTTATTTGTATAATGAAAATAATAAATCTTTAATACCGAAACTGGTACTTTGATACTGAGAAAGTAACCAAAATGGTTATGTATAGGTTACTATCTTTTATAGTAACCATATAGCTTTAGCAGGTACCAATTCACTGATTAAGTAGTATATTGTCTTGAGTAGCTGTTGCTTGAAGGATTTTAAACGTCATAGGGGACGAAAAGCATATAATGTTTATTTTGTTGGAATATTCGCCATTTTCAACAGTATTTCAGTCATATCACGGTGGTCAGTATACCAACTCACACTTTCCTGAGATTGCTTGTTTATGAGTTTTAAGTATACACACTTATTACAGTAAGTGGCAACTGCCCTACTTGAATCAGGGGTTGTGGCGGGGGATGGCCTTAGAAAGGATTTCATGACCTTTTCCCACAGAAGCTATATGACCCGGCGATGAATTTGTAATTCAGTGCTCTACCATCTGAGCTAGTTTACAATTAATTGCATGACATTTCCATATGCCTTATTATACCTCTGGCTATTAGCGGCGCATAATGCAATTTACAAACATGTTGCAACAACAACAATAACGGAAATGAAACACCACCAAGTTTTCATCAAAGACCTTTATTCTACATATCAGAACGGCAACTTTCCCCCACCCACGTTGGCCTGGCACATGGTTGTGTCGGCGCTGATCGTCAGAGTGTTGTCATGGAACTTAGCTTTTGAGATCTCGCACATGAAGAAAAGATAAATAACAAAATACAACAAGTTATCTACACTCGTAGTTTCGCAAAGGTATTACATTTCTGTTGATGGTTGTTTGGGTTTTCTTTTACTGACCATTGAACAACTAAAGCATATCTAATGTTTTGTCTGGCAACCTAATGGGCTAAACAAACTAACCTAATGGGCTATTCCTATTCCATTCTCCACGCATAGGTACACCATAGGAACTACAATGTTATATCCTTATATGTCATAATTGTGTTGTCGCAATTGACCATGCAATGGCTGAGTGCATTGATTCAAGCGCAAACGTGTACTGATCTCAACTGGTTCTGTTCCACAGCACGGTGTCTACGGAATGCGGCTAATGCACAGGAGTACACTAACCCTTGGGAGAATGAGAGACGTCAAATAATGAATTATTTACTATGCCGTTTTTTGTTATTTATTACACGTTGGCTTTATTGTTTTAACATGGTCCTACACGTATTGCAATTGAAGCAAATGTTGTGTTTATCGTTTTGATATGAATTTAAGGCACGTGTTCACAAATGTTCGTATTTTCGAACAATATATTTAAATTATGTTTCTAATAGAACTGTAATCTTTTGAAAAGTTAAAAAAATATTATAATAACAAGGTTTTCGAAATTAGTTTAGTTATTAAAACCGTACGTCGTTAATACATGATTTTGCTAAATTATTGATTAAAAGCTTTATAAACGTTTGACACAAATTTACGATTTCGCTAGATGATCATTAATACACAAATATAAAATTTGTATACATTTTTCATAGCTAGGAGCGTTATTTTGCTTGTTAAAAAATAACGCATACACTCTTTTTAGAATCTATAACAATTCTTTTGAAAAGTTTCATTTTTCAAACCGTGAACCAGTCCCTTTAATTAACGAACATTTATTTTTTGTAAATATGTTTCATGTTAGGAGTATTATTTTGATTGTTTGCATTTAACGCATACATTCTTCTTTGAATCTATGACAATTCTTTTGAAAATTGTCATTTTTCAAATCGTGAACAAGTCCCTTTAATTAACGAACATTTATTTTGTGTAAACATTTTTCATGTAAGAAATATTATTTTGATTGTTTAAATATAACGTAAGCATTCTTTTTTTGTATCTATGACAATTATTTTTCAAGAAGGTCATTTTTCGACACCTCAGTTGGTCGGTATCAGCTCATGTACTATTGAAAATTACCCCGGATACTACAATGTACCCCTGGTACGAAAATTCGATTTCAGGCACACGGCCATACTCCGGGGTACTTTTAGTATATTTTCAGATCCCCGGGTACTTTGTGGTAAACGTAAGAGTACCTCAGGTACTTTTAAGTAGTAATTGAGTCACAAATGACGAATCGATCGCCACTAACTGGTTTGGATAGTACTGTCCATCTGACCCACACATACCTACTGGTTTGAATAGCACTTTCCATCTGCCCCTAATTACTGGTTTGGATAGTATCGTCCATTTGACCCTACTAACTGGTTTGGATGTACTGTCCAACTTAAACATAGACTTACTGGTTTGGGTAGTACTGTCCATCTGACCCACAGCTACTTACTGGTTTGGATAACACTGTCCATCTGACCCACAGCTACTTACTGGTTTAGAGAGTAATATCCATCTGACCATACTTACTGGTTTGGATAGTACTGTCCATCTAACCCTACTTACTAGTTTGGATAGTACTATTCATCTGACCCACCAAAGGTACTGTTTTGGATAGTACTGTCCATCTGACACTACTTACTGGTTCGGATAGTACTGTCCATCTACACACTTACTAATTTGGATAGAACTGTCCATCTGACCCTATTTGCTGGTTTGGATAGAATTGTCCAACTGACCCTTCTTACTGGTTTGGATAGTACTGTCCATCTGACCCTACTTACTGGTTCGGATAGTCCTGTCCATCTACCAACTTACTGATATGGATAGTACTGTCCATCGGATCCTATTTGCTGGTTTGAATAGAACTGTCCAACTAACACTACTTACTGGTTTGGATAGTACTGTCCAACTGACCTTTCTTACTGGTTTAGATAGAACTGTCCAACTGACCCTACTTACTTGTTTGGATAGTACTGTCATACTGAACCTACTTACTGGTTTGGATAGTACTGTCCAACTGACCCTACATACTGGTTTGAATAGTACTGTCCAACTGACCCTACATACTGGTTTGGATAGAACTGTCCATCTGACCCACGTACTGGTTTGTGTAGTACTGTCCATCTGTCCCTACTAACTGGTTTGAATAATACTGTCCATCTGACTACTTACTGGTTTGGATAAAACTATCCATCTGACTATTAACTTGTTGGGATTCTTACTGGTTTGGATAGTACTGTCCATTGAAACCTTTAGCTACTTACTGGTTTGGATAATACTGTCCATGTAAACCTTTAGCTCCTTACTGGTTTGGATAGTACTGTCCATCTGACCCTACTTACTGGTTTGGATAGAACTGTCAATCTGACCCTTCTTACCAGTTTGGATAGTACTTCCATCTGACCCTTAGACTCACTGGTTTGGATAGTACTGTCCATCTGAGCTTACTTACTGGTTTGGATAGTACTGTCCATCTGACCTTACTTACTGGTTTGGATGTGGGTGTAATAAATAAAAAAAATATAAGTAAAATCATGCATAATGTAACTGCTTTATTTGTATCCGATTATATATATTTTTTAATCTTTTCATCTTGTTTCTTAAATTTCGACAACTAGTCTAGATCTCCTTTTTACGTACTTCTTATGTTACTGCTCTTGTTTTTCAATGTCAGTTCAACCTAAGAAGCCATGATACGTATGTCCAAGGTAATACTTTTAACGGTAGGTAGTACAACACAAAATTATATTGTTGTAAGATAATGATCCAAGAACTTAATATAATAATTACCTGCGATCGTAAAACTACTTGTTAGATTAGCTGTATGTTACGTAGGAAAACCATTTCTATTGTGTGTTTTGATCTCGATTGTTAATCCATTGAAAGCTGTTACTAAACACTGCATGATTTCCACTATTTACAACCCTGACCCATGGGAGATAACTGTGCGCTATATTTGCCACATACATTCTACAAGATACTATGCACGACGCAAATTTACATAAAAACTAAACAAGGATAGGATAAACGTTATTCATTAGCAAATGTTTAACAGTATTTGTCCGAAAATACATCAATTTACATAAATAACCAGTAATGCAAAAAACTTTTCCCTGCAAAGAAACCATTTCGTGTGTATGTCCTCAATTATAACCTGTTTATTATGAGAGGCGATGATACATGGTGTTAAACCTTTACTTTAAACAAGTTATGAATGAACCGATTACCAGGTTAAACTGCAGATAAGATATCTACTCTCAACAATCGCCGATGAATTAAGGGTGAATGTATAACATACGTGTGCAATGCTAACAGTGTATACAATTGCATAATATTGTAAACGGAAGAAAATACGTTCCAGTATTCAATGACATAATTCAATTTATCCATGTAAAACGATCACCTCATGTACTTACGCGGTGAATATTATCGCTACTAGTTTGAGCAGGGTTTATTTTCAACGAATTTGTTTCCTTTATGTACACCACAAACAGTTTTCCGTGTATATGTTTAACAACAAACGGGTGTATGTTTAGCTGACGTATGTGAACCCTTTATTATAATTCGAATGCCCCTATTCTTTTTGAAAATGCGTAAGACTTGTTCAATCAACTTATGTCTTTCTTTGTAAGCCTATCTTTAATTTACAATATATTTGTTACTGGCTGGCATCAACGGTAACACCGGTATAACACAGTATGGCGTTACGGTTAAAATTATTTATTTAAACGAGTAAGCAATTTATGTCCGTAATGCCCTTGTAAATTTGACTTAAGCTTAACTTTCAGTGTTTATGTATTTGCTCTTCATAGCTTTGTATCGTATTATTGTAAAATATCGCAAATAAACGCTTGTGTATGGTGGCATTGAACGGCCATGTAGAACGTAGAACGTAGAATGATGAACTGAATCAAAACAGGAAACACATAAGAAAAATAACACCCAAAAAGAAACTGTTAAAAATACATACATGTATGTTCGTTTATTGATAATCATCAATCGAAGTTGGAAAAAACACACGTTCGTAGTAGTTTTAACTATTTATAGTTTATTACAGACATAGCATTAAAGCTTTCATTCAAATTCAAAAGCCTGCATGGTGCAGCGGTTGTGAGGGTTAGAAGTCCCGGGTTCGAACCCCTATGCAGGCACATGTGTTTTATTGTATCAGTAACAATAAACGTTTGCAAACAAACCGTCGACGGCAAAACTCAATTAAGGTCATAATAACTTCATTTGATTAAAACCAAATGAACAACTCAATTGATTAGCAGTCCAAAAGTGATAACAATATTTGACTCGTATCCGATATAAATGTATGCGTTTAACCACACTTCCGATCACCACAAGTTTTATGTCGAGAGAAAAAAAAAGGGTTGTGAAACGTCGTGATCATTTACTACAAATACAAAGGAAAGCGTGGAGCATATGCCTGTACATGTATTAGAAGTAAAAGTTGCTAACTAGTGGTTGCAAAAAATCACATTATTTCTATATTGTCTAGAATTGCATAGTATAGTTTTTATTTCGTCCATAGAGTTGTGAAGAGATTTAATTGTTTTTATATTTCTGTTGTCGTTAAATTATGTGATTGCCAATACAAATAGTTATAATATTAAAAAAAAAGAATAGTATTTTAGTCGTTACAAAATATAACCTTACTGCTCAGTAGTCGGTTATCGTCGGTAAGTGTTTTGCCACCTTACACTTGAAATTAATTTCGCTGTGAATTGAGGTAGTCGAATATATTTAAAGATTTATGGGCTTTTAATGAATTTTAATACATTTTAAAACATTAAACTGAAACGCCCTACGAAATATCGCTTGATAAATGTGTCGAAAATGTAATAAACCATTCGGCCGCCATAGTGTTAACTGTCGATACGCATTAAACGATGGATGGTTGACAACAGACTATTGATTTCTTACCGTGTAAACATGTTCTTTGTCTCATGAACATATTTTTGATATACTATATTATAATATAAAGTACAGATTGAGTTGTTTATTTCAATGTTTAAATACATATCTCTTAACATTTTAGGTCTTTGAATTATATCATTTGTACACAAAAATAATGAAAACAAAAAAGCAACATAAGAAACGCACTACATGAGATTTATGACATGAATTGAGTTCATGTTGGGTTTAACCATTAATGGTTAAATGACTAACATAACAACACAGAACAAAACTAAGCTGTAAAATTGATAAAACAAATTGTTATAAGTACATTCATAAGCGGACAATCAGTTTATATTAACATCTCGCTTACAATAAACACTTTCGTCATAAAGACACAACTGGGAGTTCACTTTGATTGCGGTAATAGCGATTGGGAGCGGCGTACTTCTCTAGATTTCTCAAAGGAGCAAATTTAAAATCAATATATAGAACGAATCCATTGTATTTATTTTTTCAGCAATTTCTGTCTTTTTCGCTGGCGAATGGTTATACAAATTTCTCTTCCGATAATTTTTCTGGAGTTCTACTTTTAGTATTTAAGTTCAATTGATTGTTATGTCGATAAATCACCTCGGTGTCTATGGCTTACGAAAAATAAACCAAAAGCAGATTATAGAAAGCTCTTTGAGTAACTGAAAGCTTCTGGCATTGATCACTTACATTGTGTATATCTGAACTGAGCAAAATCATGATGACCATTGATTTCATGACCCAACTTGTTAAATTTGTTTACATCAATGTACAATTGTTTGTGTTTACTTAATATAATGTATTATCCCTATTTATTTGCATACATAAATGCACCTCTGTCAATTTGCACCAACATTTGCATCCTGTTAACATTGCGTAAATGCATGGATTGTGGTGTATATCATTATGTCAAACGGTCCATGAAATATGCTGGCAGTTTGCCAGAGCCTTGATTGTGTCAACCTAGGTTTCAAATTTTGCGTTTAATGTTTCACAAATATGGTGAATTTATTAGTGTTTTCATCTATTACATTTCGTTTTATTGCAATATGAAATTTATTAATTATATTTGATTTCAAATACATTTCACTTTGATTCAGACATTGAATAAACATAATTAGTTTTTCTTTGTTTGGCTTTGTATAGCTATTCTTATAAGGATAACATGTATTTTGGTCGACGTTAAATTAATTTTAAAATAACCAATCCTATATCTTTGTTAACAAGCGGCCCCTTCAAAAAATTTACACTAATGTATCATCAACAGACATCTCCATGCGTGTACACCCAATGTAAATTATACTAAAGCTATGGTATAATCCCAACATTTTACACACACGAAACACAGTTCACTGTGTAGAAAATGTGAAGTACACGAAATTGTTCTACTATATTGTAAACTAAAAGCCGACCAGCAGTTTTAGCAATTTCTTAAAGCAGTTTTATCAATGTCTTGCATCAGTTTTAAAACTTTATTGCAGCACTTTTAGGATTTGAATCAACCGACATAACTTTGTATGTCAACCCAAGGTATTATTCCAATATTTTACACACACGAAACACAGTTCCCTGTGTAGAACATGTGGAGTTGAAGAAATGTATCAACTATATCCTTAACCAAAAGCCGAACAGTAGTTAAGTGTCTTGCAATTCTATGATCTAGAAGCTTGTTGCTTACGTAAAGGAACGGCACATAATTATGCCTGTAAAGTACTGTTTTATTGTGACTGCCAGAATTTGCGAATCACAAACGGCGTAATGGTTCCTCCTAAAGCCAGCAATCCAGTGCCTACATGAGCCACTCCGTGCGCCACTGCCACTCCCCCGACCACCGCCATATGCCCGGCGGATGCTGCAACGCCCGCCAATACCCCACCGCCGACCGCAATGCCGCCAACCGTTCCTAAAAGAAGAACTCCCCCGGCCGCCCCGGCGATCAATGGAACGTTCCAGTAAGGCAAACGCCGTCCTAGTTCAGCACTCATTTCACGGATTTGCGATGCAATGTCTATGTCCTCCTGCTGATTCTGAAGCAAGTCTTGCAAGACGGCTTCGTGAATATCTCTGTTTTTGTGTTTGTAGACCGTTTTCCCTTCTTCGGTCATCTGCTCAATGAAAAGTGAGAACTCCTCAAAGTCGAATTGTTTTGTTGTGTTTTCAATCCGTATAATTCTTCCACCGCATAATTCGACCAGATGTTTCAGGTACCCCGATTCATTCCAGAATTGTTCAAAATGTTTGTCGTTATCAAATCTTCCGCCATTTGTAACCACGATTATAGTGTGATCGAAGACATTTTCGCCAAATATAATCCTCAACATATCCGCCATGAACTTTTCTTCATCAGTGAAGCGGTCCGCTTTGATCACCAACACAAACACATGGGGTTCCAGAGCCGATACCTGGAGAATCTTCAACGCTGTTTCCGCAATGACGCCGCAGTCAAACAGTCCCGGTGTGTCCACAATATCATACTCGAATGAATTCTTGCTCACATTTTTCCAACATATACTTCGACACAAGTCCGACGTTACCCCATTCGCACTAAGGGTCGACTTGAAATCGTCACGACCTAAAAGTGTATTCCCAGTGGCACTTTTGCCATTGCCCGTTTTGCCAAGAAGTACTATTCTTCTCTCCTGTACAGAATCAGACATTTTGTATTCTGATACTCAACACCAAATCCGGTATTTCGCATAATAAACCAGTCAACAACTTGTTTACTGTGTAAATCAATGACAAATGAAAAGTGCATTCAAAAATTACCGACTGCTCTAGGCTGTCAAATAACACATAAACGCTTTTACAAACAAGACAGTTGAGACAAATCAACAGTTAAAAAATTCTTAAACATGCAAATTTTGTTTTTTGAACACGAAATTTACTCCTTCATTGTTGTATACGCATCCACTTCCAGTCGATATATTGTTTTCCGGAATTCAACACCGATTTCAATATTTTGTTAAATAAACCTGTCAACAGCTTGTTCACATAATGCGTAAATTAATGGCGTCGCGGTCCACTGAGTAATGTATTCACCTTCTATCGCTGGGCGTTATGCGCATTTAACCAATACACGCTGAAAGAAACGATGAGACCAATGAAGCGTTTGTAAACCGCTGAGCGATCTAACTAGTTGATTTGGTTTCAAGGTTTTAAACCTGTAATGAACTTCGTCTAATACGGCGTTATTTCGTACATTTCAAAACAAGTATGAACGAGTCCATTTGTTTCCCCATGTTTAAAGCACAAAAAGCCTATAATGAGCCTGTATTTTTTATGGAGGAAAAATGATATGACTCATTTATTTAAACAGTGCAATTCTAAAAATACTGTTTATTCCATTTCCTTGTTGCCATAGCGATCGAAGCAAGTGCACTCATTTGTTCCATTTTTGTTACAAAAAGGGGGAGACCAGACCCAATTTTAAAACAAAAGTTATTGGAACTGCTTAAAACATTGCCTTTTGATATTTTAAAAACATATATTGTATAGTTTTCATATTTACCATATAGCTTTATTTAATTGAAACACAGTTTCCCATTTTCATTTTAAAAAAGGCAATATTTTAATAACCGTACAAAACAATTATGTGGAGTTAAGGTACACAAGTAGATTTACAAAGCATTATAACTGAATAGATTTCTGTTATTTTCTTGTATTTAATGATCATATTTGGTTATTTGACAGCGTAACATAACGTTATGATACGCAAGTTGAAAACAGCTTGTTTGTAAATAAAGAAACCCATATATAGTAATTTAAACATTTATTTGAACTATGTTTTTACATGTAATTGAATTGCATTTTCTGTAATAGGTCTATTTTCAACATCTTTAAAAAATATATCACTTTTTTGAGGCAGGATGTGTTCAATGAAGACTTTAAAATGATCGTTAAACTTGGACCGCCTAATATTGAATGTATTGGATACACGCTCGTCCAATACGGTGGAATATTGGATAGTCGGATGGTATACATGACGACAGCTGATTGGATGATATAAATAGGTATATTAAGATAAAGAGTCTTTTCGTATGCTGAATAAAGAACAGGTTTCTCATAATGACCTGCCGGTAATGTGGTTTCTTATAATGACCTGCCGGTAATGTGGTTTCTTATAATGACCTACCGGTAATGTGGTTTCTTATAATGACCTACCGGTAATGTGGTTTCTTATAATGACCTACCGGTAATGTGGTTTCTCATAATGACCTACCGGTAATGTGGTTTCTTATAATGACCTACCGGTAATGTGGTTTCTCATAATAACCGACCGGTAATGTGGTTAAATTTTCAATTTACATCAAACAGCTACACACTCACATCCTGTATTTGATAGGCAACAAATTTAACAATGATACAATGCAATTTATCAGGATATTAAACAAAATATCTACATTCAACTACGCAGTCAATGTTGCTTGCTATGGTTAACATAGTTACACAATTCAATTTATACTAAAACGAAAAGGGATGTGTTTTGCGGATCCCTTAAATCTCCTTAAAAATCAGGACTGATTATGTCGAATCCTTTGTTTGGTTATAAAGAGTAATCTGAAACTGATTTATTTCATTAAACGCTTATTTTTATGCAAGCATATTCAATGCCGTTGTACACGTAAATATAACATAACATTTATAAAAGTTATGAGGTAAAAAGAGCATATTTACAAAGCCCTAAATAACATATCCAAACTAAAAAAGATGAAACAAAAACACAACTTAATTTAAATTAAAATGAATAAATAGACGAATAAATAATGAATGGATGAATGAGTGCATGGATGGTGTAGTTTAAAACACACATTAAATGAGCACATTTAAAAGTTAATACATTCAAAAACAGTATGTCAAACTTCCTAAAATGAAATATCTTCAGTTTTTGTTTAATAAATCCAAAGTCTCTGACTGCCTGATAAGAGTAATCACCTGATATGTTTTTATAACCATAACCTTTTAAACAACACTTTAAATCTACTGGCTTATCATTTGCAGTTTAAACAAACACAATGCTTCTTTGAAAGAACAAGTAGTTAATAACTAAACAATAAAAGCACATACACGTAGTTTTATGGTGTGTGTCAACAGCGGTGTTGGTTTAACTTTGAACTATAATTTGATGTGACGAAATACCTCGTCTATAATTTTGAGCCTAATTTCCAGTTTGAATGTAAAAATCGTTTTTCATTTCACACAAACATTATTGATAGTATACTTAATTGGAGGATTAATCATGTTTAAGGGCTAGGCGAACTTCGAAACTAACCCCATTATTATAAACAAACCATGTGCGCGTCTATTGTGATAATAATCGAATGTTACTATGCTTACATAAAATGAAAATATGAATGCCAAAACGTGAAATGAAAATATGAATGCCAAAACGTGATTTGTCAGTAACAATTAGTCAGTAAAAAGACACAACATATATGTTTGCTAACAAGCACTGATAATTTGTTAGTTTACCCTGCAGTTCGCAATATATGCAAGTTAGGATGTTGATAGCCTACTTTATTGAGTTTTGCAAAACAGAATTTCAAACGCGGTTACCACGTGTTTTTTTTATAAAGATCAACAGTCCAAAATCACACATCCAAATTACGAGAAGGTTATGTTATTAATGATTTCCTTTGACAATGTTTAATACAAAATAAGGGTTAATGTTTAACATTTTATTGAATATTTAACGCTGACTGTGTTGCATATTTAAATATTAATCTGGTTTAGATTTCTTTCTCAATACAACACATTGTTTCTTAACACCTACACTTGTTGACACATTTCCTCTTGCTCTTCACAGGGTGAGCTTTCGGGACCGCCTTATGTGCGTCGTCCGTCGCCAGGCGTGCGTTTACTTTTAATTCCCGAAATATCACAGGCATTATCGTAGGGCGACCTTCTTCAAAGCAGTTGAAAGCGTTCCGGTCCGCTGCAACAAATTTTAAAATTAAAACGTAACAAAATATCATCTATAATGGTAAAAAAATCAATATTTTATGACATCGTGAAGGGTTTCACTACTAAATGTGTTGCAATCATGTCAATGTGGTAAAAACTTCTCTGAAATTGCAATGGTCAGGTTATAGGTATTTGGTATGAAATATCGTATAGTGGTCATCTTCTAAGTTTGTTCATATCATGCCCATAGGGGTACATGATTTATTAATACTTTTATAGTAAATTACTTAAACTCTTTGTTAAAACAAAAAAAAAACAGAAGTATGGTATTTCGTATATTACATCGAAAAGAGGTCCTGTATTTTTTTAAATCATGCTTCGGGGGTAAAAATTGGCCGCTCACCAGGGGGTCACATGCTTTTTATCGAATTATATAGTACATAGCTTCCAAAATCGGATAAGCTTAAAACGCAAGAGTCAGGGGTTTAATATTTGTTGTGTTTATCGTCTTCTACTAATTTGTTTTAATCATTTCCATCTTGTCAAAGCTGGCAACGCGCTAAGGGTTACATGATTTATATAATCTAATGTAGTAAATAACTCTGAATATCTTCTCTGAAACTGCAAGGGTCAGGAGTTTAGTATTTTATTCATAACGTCGTATACTGGTGATTATTTAAATCATGCAAATTGGGTAAAAAATAGCCACGTTCCAGGGTTAACATGCTTTATAAAGACTTGTAAAGTAAATAACTTTAAAAAGCTTCTCCAATGGCTTTGAGATTTGTTTGTAAAATCAGATAGAGGTCCTATACACAGTTTGTACAAATCATATCACTGTGGAAAAAACGGACAAGTACCAGGGGTTACATGATTTATATAGACGTATATAGTATATGGATGTAACGTAATAACCTAATCTAGTTAACTTTGAGAACAATTAGAAAATCATATAGAAATATAATGTAGAATACGATTATTATTGTATATATCATTATTGATGTTAAAAGAACATATCTTATGGTATGAATCAGTAAAATATCTGTTAAATTCTTCCATTACATATTTTTTATAATTATTACCTAATTCCATAATAATAATTATCCATGTCGTTACACTTGTGTATTATGTATTATGAATTTGGCTAAATAGCAATTGTATGCTTAAGAGCTAATAAATGTTGTTGTTGTTGTTGTTGAATAATTAAGGAGACACTATAATCATAACGACGTTTACTAAATATTACATATTAATGTTAGAAACTAGTATCATAAAGCCATATACTCAAAAAAAGAATCATGCATAAATCATGTTTATAAAGCGGGACTGTTATTAATAAACTGTGTAGAAATAATCTTCAAAGTATATGTACAATTATACTTATGAAATTAAGGTATACGTTTATTATTATTGAATTATATACACTATTTTTATTGTAAAATATTAGACAGAACAACTTTTAAATGCCAATTTTGTAAATTCTTATTAAAGATTATTTGGTTTAATTTTCGGAAAATGTCCGACCAAAATACGTAATTAAACATCAGCGGCGAATAAGTCATGTAAACANATTAGTTTAGGTTTTGGAAACGTAAACACGGAACATTCAATCGTGTTATTTAATTTTCTATATCATGTTATAATGCATTTAACATGTTGTCATGTACATGTTATATAACACGAATTGTTTACATATTCATATTGTTTGAAGAGGTTTTTTCCTCTGTTTTTAGGTGAAATTTTAACCTTTTGACGAGATTGTTTTTATGAAACTAAAGCTTCTTCAGCTGAGAAACTTATAGTGTGGAGAAGATAATATAGAATGCATGTTACTGCTTTACTACCATGAAATATTTGACTTCTGTTATTCACAAAGTGTAAATTATATATGTACAAGAGAAACAAGTTGCTCACGCTGTGGAGTCAAAGAAATTGAACTAAACGCGATTCTTAATGAGACAATCCCAGTTGGAGTCCTGGGATGGTATAGCAGAGACATCTTAAGATATATCTTATCCTTAAACAAAAAAAAAATATGTTATTCAACGTGTTTTTTTCCTTTCTTTGAAATAATGCATTACTTGTTGTCTATATAATAAAATTTGTTTTATTTATTGTTTGCTAAAATAAGTCATCCAATCGCATGCTGTTTCTTAAATGTAAACATTCGACGTTGTGAACTTAAATTAAGATACAAATCAGAAGTTCTTTAACCAAATGCTTATTAAAGCAGAGGTCGTCATACCGGAAGAGCTTGTTGTTGTTGTTGCCGTCGTTTTAAATATTTTTTTTGATATTCAAGTGCTGTGGAAAAGAGCACAATAGTTCGAAAGGAGCATTTGTAGGTTCTTCATGATGCAGTATCAGGCGCGGACGAACTTCTTAAACTTCACACATGTACACGACTTTAGAATCATCAGTGGACTTAAGTGTGTGCACATGTGTGTTTACAGCCTATCGTATCTCAAGCTTCGGTATGTTGATTATCGAAATGAAATTTAATATCAATTGTATATGGGAGGACTAGATACAAACATATCCAAACAAATCTGGAGATAAGTGTTAAACGATTGCATCTGCTAACGAGTTATAAAACAGATACAACCGTTTTGCACACCTTTTGAAACTCGGCCCACGATGTAAAATCGTGATTAATAGATCGTGAATAAATCAACGTTGTCTGTTGACAACAACGTAAAATCAGTTCAGTCGTGATTTATGATAAGCAAATCATGACGTTGAAAATCTGTTCTGATTTCACGAAACTTTCAGTTCCAGTTTTACAAGACTTGCAGACGACAATTAAAATGATTTCTCTCGGACTGTTCATTTTGTTGCAGAGTTCTGGTACGTTACTTTTCCGATTATTTTCACCCTTATCTCAATGTTTAAATACAATATTATCTAACTGTATTCAACATATATAGAAATTGAATAATTATATGCGAAACCTGGCGTAACTGCCAAAAGAATTGCACACATGTTCAAGTTTAAGGGAATGCAAACTAATTTGGTATTTTCTGTTAATGCCAAGTTGTTGAGTATGACGGACAATTCATGAATAAATTTTGTGAACAAAACTTCCCATTAAATTTAGCTTAGTTTCACTGAAAAAATATTCGGTGGCAAATTATCGCATTATTCATACAGATACTAATATAACCATAAACGCTTGAACTTTAACAGAGCGGAATCTAGAATTTGAATTGATGTCAAATGGCATATTATTGCAGTCGTTGTTCTGGGTGCCGGAAATCCGCCAAATAGTGGTCAGCACTCCCAACCACCCCATCATCCCACCGTCACCACGATTCCTGGAAGTGGAGAAGTAGACGCCGCCATAGTGAATATCAACACCCACTACAACGACGCCCTGTGCCTCGAGCTCCTATTGGTCGACTGCGCCACCCACGTGACCAAGGGCGATGAACAAGTGTGTGGTTCCAATGGGGTAACCTATGATAACCAGTAAGTTTATCTAATTAATTTACCATTAAAACGCCATTAAAAGCCCACGTGTCATTTTTTACCCATTTTAAACAACAATATCAGCCTGATATTTTGACAGCTTTTTTAAGCTTTTAATTCATTACTCTTAGCAGCTAACGTATACCACTGAACATCATTGTTGCTTCGTCTATAGAAGAACATAGCATAGTACACTACCTAATGACTAGTTTAGCGTTATAAGAGAAGACACATTATTTTCCATCAAAATAGTATACCCTATTGCTTTCTGACACTTACTACAACTAACCGAGATTCTGTTGACAGCTGCCATTTCACCCACGCATTGTGCGAGACTCTCTATTTCAATGGGCACAAAATAACCCTGCAAAGCCACGGCGCATGCCCAAACACCACTGCCCCTCCCAGCACCGTCGCCTCCGTCACCACCGCTGATTCTGCTTCCGTTGCCACTGCGGTTACGCACGGCGCAGGTTCCAGTCACGCAACTGACGTTTCGACCACTTCCGGTCCAGCGGCGACCACCACCATGGCTCCAACCACCACGGACCCAATCGGTTCCATTGTGCAAAATGTCTTCTGCAGCAATCTCGCCTCCATTTCATGCTCGGGTGGTTTCGACGTCATATGTGGGTCAGATGGTAATTACTATCCAAACCAGTAAGTAGCTTAAGGTTTAACTAATGAGACTCGTTCAGGGAAAACTGGGCTCAATTCGTGTGCGTAAAGTGTCATCTCAGATAAGCCTGTGCATTCCGCACAGGCTAATCAGGGACGTCACTTTCCGCCATTATGGAATGTTTCGTTTGAAGGAGGTCTCTTCTAAACAAAAAGCCATTTAGTCGGAAAATGTCATCCATGATTTGTGTGTGCGGACTGCACAGGCTAATCTGGGAAGACACTTTACCTCAAACGCTTTAAGCCAAGTTTTCCCAGAACGCGGCACTTACATTAAACGTAATAAACTGTTTGCATCAATTGCACTATATATACTAGCACTTTTATAACAATAAAGCAACGTGCAGGAAATAACTTCAAAAGGTCTAGTTAATCATAATGTATTTTACGCCCCTCATCCACCCTATCTTATTGTACGCCAATGAACTGGCAGTGCAGTCGACACGAACCCGTTGAGATCAATACACTTTTGCGATTGAATCAATTGAGTCGAACATTGCTTTGTCAGTTATAAGAACATAATTATGACATATATGGATCAGATATTGTCGTGCCTATACGTAGAATGGAATATCCCATTAGGTTGCCAGACATAACATTAAATAATATGTTTTCGTGGTCCAATGGCAATCAATTAAACTAAGCAACTATCAATACAAATGTAATACCTTTGCAAAAATACGACTGTGAATTACTTTTTTGTATTTTCTTATTATTCTCATTTTCTTCAGGTGCGAATTTTCTAAGGCCAAATGCCATGACAACACTCTGACAATCAGTGGCGACACAACCAAGTGCCAGGCAAACGTGGGTGGGGGAAAGTAGCCGTTCTGATATGTATAATAAAGCTCTTTGATGAAAACTTGATGGTGTTTAATTTCCGTTATTGTGGTTGTTGCAACATGTTTGTGATTTGCATTTTGCGCCGCGGCTCTCCAATTGTTATTATATGGCACGGGGAAATGACATACATATTTAACTATTTGATAGCTAAATTGATAGGGCGCTGAACTACAAATCCATTTAACGGTCAGATAACTTATGCTGGAAAATGTCTTGAAATCGGCCATTCCCCGCCACTAACTCTGATTCAAGTAGTGCAGTTGTCACTTACTGCCATACGTGTGTACACCTTGAATTTGTAAGCTATACTGTCCGCCGTGATATTGATATGCCCTGCAAATAGGAACATTAAAATATTTAATGTTTGTTTATATTATAAATTTAATTTAACTAACCCATTGCTGTACAACTCATGTGTTCAATATTTAAGCAGCCATGATTTAATTTGCATGTGAACTTGTTAATTTCACAGAGGATCATACAAACAAAAGACATAGCCGTTTAAAAACATTTCATCCGTTTAATGCAAAGTCCACTGTTGTTGTTGTTGTAACTGCATTTGATCTTCGATTTGATGTCATGATATCTAAGTGTGTTCACACGTATTACGCTAACATAATGTTTAGTGATCATACCTTTCCATCTTCGTCGTATATCTATTTTAATATGCATGAATTAGTACAATTTTCGTAGGTTATTGTCAGACCATTCTCATTTCTGATCCGGTCGCAGCCATTTGTCGCGTTGCATTGTGGTCTGGTTTAAACTATCGTCTGCAACGACTGAACTAAGCATGAAACAGGTTATTTTTAGATATGGCGGTGTCTTTTGGCGTGATGTCATTTCGAGCGTTCATGACCACTTTTTATGGTCGATCGACGTCACTGACCCATTCTTTGGGGCAATGACCATTTATTTTGGGTAGATGGCCAGTAATTTTGGGGCAGGCGACCAAGAATTCTTGGTCGGGCCATAAAAACTGGGCATCGACCAACCTGTTGGGTCGCTCGAGTATATAATGGTCCAGAAACTTTGTTAAGTAATTCAGTCAGGCCATAACATCAAGGGCATAACATCGTTTATTAAATATTCAGAAACTTGTAAGAAAAACTTAATATAAACTGAATTCATATTGCTAGTATAACTAAATAATAGACTTTAATCCAACAAAGATATCTTATATTAATTTATTAAAGATTGTTTATTTATTTAAAACGTATACTCTTGTGGTGAATGAGTGTTGGACACTTGCGTGAGAGAGTTGTTTAAAATATTTGACTTATTTCTGAGAAATTATTGTATTGTGTGATGTATTTGAACCTTGAAGAAATTTGCACTGTTAATGTTTACGTTGTGTTAATGAAAATATAACTTCTATGAATTTCGACATTAAAGAATAAAAGATTAATGAAGTTTGAAACTGACTTGTTTCCCTCGTTTTAGTAAATAAGCGTAAACCACATTAGTATTATTGAACTATTCCTGACAAGAATACGGAACAGATGGCTCACAACAATATTACTGAAATACTGATGACATTGGCGAAAAATTAAATAAAACAAGCAAACAAACCATTATTTTCTCTGCGATCCCTATGATGTTTCAAAGCAACAACGAGGCAATAAAATCACAACTAAATCAGTGCATTAGTAGCTGATACAGCTACCGGTATATGGTTACTATCAAATCTTTTATACAACTATAACATTATCATCATATGTCTTACTTACTGTAACTCCCTATCAAACATTAAAAACATTTTATTAAAAGAATGTCGGAAAACATCTCTTCCGGACATTCGCTCACCCGTCAAAATAAAGGAGAGGGGCGGAAAAAGCTATCCCGCCATTGTAAACCCTGCACAAAAGCTCTCTAAAAATTTGAAGACCCCAAACAAGCAAACAAACAAACAAACATACGCTCACTCATATGATTTGAAATCCGGACTAAAGCTCAACCGGACATTAGCTTAACTGTAAACACGTCGCTGCAAATGTCAAACAATAAAAACGTACCAGCAGACACATTTCTAAAGCATGTAAAAGCAAGTCAATTTTTAGCAATATAACATGTATATATATATATCATATCAGTTGAGAAACACTATAAAGAACACTTGTTCACAAACAAGTTACACACGAAGGCGGATGCAATGAAACACTATCACCATGTACACCCGTACAGACTTTTCACCACTTTTTCACAAACAATTCACACACGAAGGTGGATGCAATCAAACACTATCACCATAAATACCCGTATAGACCACTTGGGTCACATCGATTCACATTCTTTTTCTGGTCGAGTTTTTTTCCTTTCTGTTTTCTTATGTCGAATGCTGAGCAAGTTGTCATCATGCAGACATTTCAAAACAGACGACAGTGACGGATTGGCAAGTCCCAACTAGTGCTTGAACCCATTTTCAAGAATTCGCATACATCAAATCCTCACTTCATTGTGGCTGTATGGACATTCCACACTGTCGGCGCGAAACTCTTAATTATAGGGACATTATTTGTCGGTTTGGGAGAAAGTGTAAATTGTGTTCATAATGATTTTCTGTTCAGATAAATTGTGCACAAATACTATGAACTAAACACACTTGTAAGCTAATATTATGGGTTTTAATTCGTTTGTTCACAAATAAATTTAAAACATTATCGCTTGTAATCATATAGAAAATTAAATCGCGCTGGAAACATTTGAACTTCTCCATCACATTCCACGGATGAGCTTTATGCCCAAGGGAGCTTTTTGTCCGGATTGGTAAAGTCGTGAGAGTTTCTGCCCAGTGTTTATAAATCACGAGAGATTTTAAGTCTGGATTAGAAAGATTAAGTAAAGGTAAAAGAGGCAGAGCATCTTACCACCAACACACAAACAAATATGTACAGGAAAGCTTTTTTTTCGCGGAAGTAACATCCCGAAAGAGATTTTTCAGGTGTGGTAATAGTATTGGGGAGCTTATATCTGATGGAGAACTTTGATCCCCTACACTAAAAACTGACGGAGAACTTTGGTCCCTCCAAACTGAAAACTGACGGAAAACTTTAGTCCCTCTCCACGGAAAACTGATGGAGAACTTGGCTCACTCTCCACCGAAAACTGACGGAGAACTTTGATCCCTCTCCACTGGAAACTGACGGAGAACTGTGGTCTCACTTCACGGAGAACTGACGGACAACTTGTATCCCTCTCCACGGAAAACTGACGAGAATTTTGATCCCTCTCCACTGAAAACTGACGGAGAACTTTGATCCCTCTCCACAGAAAACTGACGGAGAACTTTGATCCCTCTTCACTGAAAACTGACGGAGAACTTTGATCCCTCTCCACAGAAAACTGACGGAGAACTTTGATCCCTCCCCACTGAAAACTGACGGAGAACTTTGATCTACCTCCACGGAAAACTGACGGGTGAGCTCTTGTAGGAGAAAGCTTTTGTCTGGAAACAGAATTAACATGATAGTGTAAACTGTAGTTAGGACAAAGGTTTTGTGTTGTTATCATAGTAAAATGTTGTTTTTATATATCCAAACTAACATAACTAATGTAAGTGTTGTAATGACTTTGGCTAACTAATGTGACTACAGTCGAATGTTTTAAAGGGCATGGGGTTACTAACGAGACTGCAGTCAATTTTATTAGAAATAGAAAGTAAAACTGGATAGCCAATAGAGAGTAAACAAACGAACTATTCAGATACTACATGTATGTGTAAACACATGAACTGCAAGTAGAACCATAAATTGAGAGTTAAACACCAATAGAGATTGTCAACAAAATCAAACACCACCTAAAGATTATGATAAAAATCAAAAGTCAATAGAGTTTGAAAATAACAAACGTTAATTATGATGGATAAAACACATATATATATATATATATATTATTTTTGTTGGGATTCGGAAATACAAAATGTTCAGATAAAGTGTGTTATGGTTCGGCAGATGAAACAGAATTAACATCAGAAATCGATGATCAAATGGCAATTTATAAAGAAACAAAATGTTAAGATACTAGGAATCAAATGTCAAAAGATTAATACAATAATACCAATAACTTAGGTAATAAAAAGAAGCCTGCCGAATAAAAAATGATATTGAAAACGTAAATTCATGCATAGGTTATAAAGAGGATATTTGTTGGATTCGGTGGATTATCGATTTTAATTCACGAGGGATCATAGAAATTAATATATATTTTCTATGATCACGAGTGAATTAAAATCGATATTCCACCAAATCCAACAAATTTTCTTTGTATTTCATGCTTTTTTTCACAGTTTATATACATTGTTAAAGAGTTTAACTAAAGAATGTCGTTGGGATACTGACGTCATTTCGTCAAAATAATGACGTAATTTCACAGTAAACAGTGAAAATTATCGATAATTTTCACTAATAATTTTCATTGTTTGAAACAGTGAAATTATCAGTTTTAATTCACTGATATTTCTCTATAAACCACCGGAAAGTATTAAATAAACTGTTTTAATAATTATAGTTAAAGACCATATGAAGATATATAGGTGGGGGTTGATGAAACATCTGCGTATATCACCTGTATATTTGGGGAAAATAATGAAAACCTGACCAAAAAAGAAGAAAGGATTGCAGTTGGTATGATCTAGAACAAATACTCGCGATTATTCTAGAGTCAAACACTACTTTTGAGTGTCACAATCTTCACGGCTATAGCTTATGTCAAAATGGATTGATTTTTGTTTTCTGAATAAGGACATTTTGATCGAGTTTACTGTCAAGATGTCAACTAATTATTAATGAACAAACGTGAATGCTTCCAAAAAAGTAAGAATAGTTCATTTGGTCAAATATATTTCTACTGTAACAAAAAGAACAGTTAATAAATATATCCCAATGGGTGGTATTTCTGGTCATTAAGCTCAACTTAAATTGAACTTGTGTTTCCGTTTGTAAAGTTATTTTTATCAGTTATGTTATTTTTTCCCCGTTTGATGTATAAGAGTGTAAATACAAAATAAGTTACCTTGTATTTTCTCTCATGTAACGGTAAAACAAAAAAGGCATTTTGTAAAAAATGACTGACATTTTCCATTCAAAATTCAAGTGGTGTTTGTTAGAATTCATATATGTTTTCAAACTTTTTCTGCTTGAGATATTTTCTTTAATCTACCTACACTACTCAAAGTATTTTTTAAAAGTTGTTCGCTGTAATAGATGTATTTACGCCCGTAACGTTAAGATGCCAGCACATTGGCGTGCAAGAGTGTGAAATCATTTTTGGAAATATATAAGATTACCTTAGTACAATGACATGTCTTTGTTTCTTATTTGATTGAACTGAACTTTATGTGTAATAAACATATTACAAATTTAGAGTGGTATATTTGCATGTCCGAACAGTATCATCCTTCTTGTTACTTTTTATTCCTTTCTGTAAACTTGTATATATCTTCAGATATTTTAATTACTGTTAACTTCATACACAACGAAGATCGTATTTTTAGCCACCCCAGAGTGGAGTTTTTAGCCTCCCAGGGCGATGTTGTAGCCACCCAGGAGTGGAGTATTTAGTCGCCCAGGGCGGATTTTGAGCCACCCCAGAGTGGAGTTTTTAGCCGCCCAGGACGGAATTGTAGCCACCATAGAGTACAGTTTTGAGCCGCCCCGGTAGGAGTTTTAGACACCATTGATGGAGTTTTGAGCCGCCCATGGCGGTGTTGTAGCCACCAGTCGTTGAGTTTTGAGCCGCATATTGCGGTGATGTAGCCACCTGTGCTTGAGTTTTGAGCCGCCCAGAACGGAGTTCGAATCACCATTACTGGTTTTGAGTTTTGAGACGCCAAAGGCGGAGTTTGAGCCACTCGAGGGTGGATTTTTGAGCCGCCTATGGCAGAGCTTGGGCCACCCAGGGCGGAGTTTGATGAAGGAGAATCTAGCCGCCAGTGACATGGTTGCAGCAAGGTTCTTCTGGTGTCTTTTCAGATTAATTTGTTATAATCTATGAAAATATATAACGTTGCTGCCAATAAAATACATCGAAGAGGAATGGACATGATATGTTAGCGGCAAGCCTTTAAAATGCCATTATTTGGTGAAGTATGTTCTTGTACAAAATAAAAACTATAAACAAAACACCTGTCCCTTTTTTCAAATTGCGGATGAGAATCTGAACGTTTTTTTCTGCCTTTTGTGTACAGGGCATGTTTATGAAACTGTTTACATTAAGTAGGTGATCATCATATGCTGACATGCATGTCTACGTTGGTTGCAATGGACAGGTCTTTCCTTAAGACACGGACATACAAAGGGCATGTGCCCTTTGGTCGATTTTTATTTTTAACAGACTTATTGAAAATAGTTAAATGCACAAATGATTACTTTGTAGTTCGATTGTGAAGTGCTGTGTTTATGAAATAGTTTTCATCAAATTGCGTGTCAAATTGTAGAAGGTCGGTCTCGGTAGTGCTATTTAACTTAATTGTTCCTTTGAAGGACCTGTAGCTTTTTCTGACACTCTTAAGCAAAGTGATTTAGTTGTAAACATCAAAAGCATTGATTTAACAGTTGTTTATTTTGGCCTTAAACATTTACAATATTCCTCGAAAGTATTGCTTCTACATTTTATACAAAATGATATCTCGCACCGGATATGTGACATCGAGTTAGTAAAGTTTACAATTTAAAACAAAAAAGAATAAAGTTATATGTTTTGAAAGATTGATGACACCATGTAATACACACATATTATTCAAATTCTTGCTTCGTAATCACTTAGTAGAGAGTTCACAATAAAGAATGCACTAAAGTTGAAGCACTTTTATTGAAATTGCAACACATGAAAAAGCATCAAATAAGCAACAATGTTTAACAATCTAGCTAAAGCTAAAAAGGCTGAACAACTGTTCAACGCACAACAAGCATGGAACATGTAATCAATCTACAAACGAATTTCTGCATGTCGGTCATTATTAAAGATAAGAACAGTTTTAAGATCGTTCCGATTTCACTGAAAAAAAAATTGAATCGAAGAACAATATGCCATCGCTTAATGTTCTGCTATTTCTGCAGCTTCTCGGTACGTTTGATATTTTTAAATTATATAAACTTTATAATATAATGCTAAATAAAACTGACTCTCTTTAAATCATTTGATAGTTTCTCCATGACAGGTAGAGTCGCCTCGACTGCTCAGGTATATATGAAACGACATTATTGATGAACTATGTGATCCTTTTTATCGCGNACCTTCGACAATCTACCAAGACACTTGTCATTTGAACATTTGATTGTTTCATCAAATATTGAATGTCGCTTGTCATTGTTCATTGCTGAGTGTCGCATTGTGTTACTCTTTAAAAATCGTTCATCGTTTTAAGCAGGAGACTAACGACATTCGCCACAGAAAGTGTTGCTATAATGCTGTCTGTGTATTTGCGATGGAGGTGTTAGCAACGGTGACATGTTTTGTAATAACTTGTTATTCTGACATCTTATATTTTTCATATCATAGGCTTGTTTCTAGGGATATTTAAAATTGCAACTCCCTGTGGAGCATCATTTACTATGCCCTTCTGATCATTAACCATGGTCTTCATGTTAAGATCTTTAACAGAACGGAATTGCAATTTCATACATGCTTGATTGAATAAATACGCTGTTATTGCAGTCGTGGTTATGGGAGCAAGTGCCCTGTCGACCCACCTGCCCCACTCCACCCACGAACCACACGCTACTCATCATCCCCACACCGAGCCCACCCACCATCCCCACTCCACCGAGCCCAACCACCACC
>VMBQ01007857.1:0-42777 GCA_007657795.1 Dreissena rostriformis
AACCATTGACATACAAAAATGATATCATTCACAAATTATGAGCCCTGTGTTTTTTAAATGATTTGTTTCATATACTGTCTGAATTTGGGAACCAATAAAATCAGTAAATGACAAACATTTGAAATTATACAATATTTTCAGTGTTATGTTTCATGGTTGGTTACAATGAATGACCAATCACTGCCATTTTCAAATAAATCTCAGAAAAAAAAATCTATATTTTAGCAGACATCATCATTCATCTGCCCTTTGAAATGGTCACAGGGTCTTTGTGTCATGAAAATATAAATCATGACTTCTAGCTAATAGTTGAAGTTCATATCTCACTTTATTGGAATATACACGAACCAAATGTTGTACATTTATTTTATGCCTGTTACAACATGAATATATTTGCTCTAATATAACAGTAGATCATAATGGTGCTAATTGCATTTATAACATAAAGCTTCATTTTTTACATAATGTGATAGGATAATTGCCATTGAGCCATTCAATGAAGGTGTTAAAATAGTGAACACTTGTCTGATGTCATTCAGGTGAATTCACACCTCCACAAATGTCACTTACTCAGGTGATAACAGGTCACTCAATTGTGAAACCTGTCTATATAAACCGCGTGTTTATCAAGGGAACCGCCGGACAGAAAAGTCTTAGTGGAAGAAAGGGCTGCAAAAAAACTGTTTACAATTCCCCACCCACTAAGTTACTCTGCCAAACGGGCACCTGTGAGGGATTTTACTTTCTTATAAACTTCTATCAAACTTAATTCGTAATTTATTTGAAAAGTCATATTTTACGATTTCTTTATATGCAACAAGCAAAAGACAATATGAAACTGCTTACATATGTAGAAAATTTGCTGTAGACTTGTAAAAAATTCAAAGCGTCTGTTGCCAGGTCGCCATTTTGTAGGCTAACAGGCACCGATTGTTGATCCAATGAGAAGTGAACTAAAAAATATTACCCGACAAAGAAGGAACAACAATATTTGTTAAAATATTGGATGATGATATACAATACAAACTATAACAATTATTTTCTATATATCTTCCAGTTAGTATTGTTGTTTCTGTTCAGCTATACGCTTAACCGTTAACCTTTAATACAACACTAGATCATCAGACATTTCTTACTTAAACCTTTATTTAAAAAAAATATAAAAATAACGCGAAATGATAATTGCCATTGATGCATTGAATGAGGTGTATAAATAGTGAACAGTTGACAATCGCTAAATTACAAGAAAACACATTCAGTACAGTACACCATTTTCATGTTTGTTGTGCAACAAAGTATTAAGTGCTCTGTAGCGCAGAACTGTGCTCGAGATTTACCCTCCAGGGGTACTTTAATTGATTAATGGTTTGCGAAATAATGATATTTCTTTATGTGTGTTCTTTTGTATCTGCTGACTGAGCACGCTTGAATTGCAAGTTCAAATAAAGATTGCCTGTGCAGGCACCTCATATCAGTTAGTGCCTGTGATTGTATGTGCGATCACCAAACCATCTTTCAATCATGAAACTTTTATTCACAATTTGACTTTTGAGTTTGTTGTTTTTTGTTGTTGTTAAGTTTTTTTTTCAAATATCGTTGTAATAATAATGCCTGTCGACTTTCGCGTTTTTTTTTTAAACGTCCTTACAGTAATTTTTAACCATTTATTATCATGCACATGCTTGATGACGTAAACATATCCCCTTTTTGTCTCCCCTGATTTTTTGAAAACGCGAGAGTCGACAGGCGATATTATTATGTACAGCGATATTTGAAAAGTACAAATATCGCGTGTCGCTTCGTGTATCGCGCAAAATAACGAGTATCGCTTCTTATCCGGCGTTTGCCCTAGTACTCCTACACGCGTTTCTCGTCTAGGCGACCCGGGTTCAATCCCCGTTCCCGGAAGCATGTGAGGTTGGTTGGCGGTCACCATACTGGACAGGTGGGGTTTCCTCCGGGTACTCCGGCTTCAACACCGAAATTCAAAATCTTTCAGTTAAAACTAAAAAGCTGGAAATAGCAGCTACACTTCAAAATTCCTCTGTACTGTTCAGTCTTGTAAGGTAATTTGGTAGGAGTGCTGGGACAAACTCCGGCCGGGTCTGCAGCCTCATGCTCGAAAGGACCCCATAAACTTCTAAATACACACACATAGACTCGCTAAAGGTGCGACGAATGTTAATTTATATACCGAAGTTAAATGTTTAGCTATTAGCAACTTGATCTATGGGCATATCGTAATACGTAGATTAATTTGTCACTATCGCAGTTCAGTGTTTCAAAGATCTATCAATAAACAATTATCAACTGTTTAGGTCTGTTTGTGTTTTTGCCTTTGTCGCTGTTTTGTGGCGGGGGAGGGGGTGNGGAGGAAGCGGGGGGGGGGATCACAAAGATCAAAATACATTTTTAAAAACCGACATTTTGCCGAAAGAGCTACACGTACGTACTATGCTACCTTTTTGAAGTTAAGTTCACATTTTTCAAAATTATGGGCCATTCCCTTATTATGTGAATTGCTTTTACTAATGCTTTTTATTAACGATCCAATCTCGTATAACTATGTTTAGTAATGTTAGTATAGAAAAATATGCAAACAAATCAATTAAAACAACAACGTGTTAATGTGATTAAATCATTCAGATACATATCTTATGTAAAACAGTACATAATTATCGTTTTAAATAAAGACTGAAAATATAAATTGTCTTTAATATAAAGGCTAATGCAGGCTTAATATTTATATTATTTTTCATTGAAAATATAAAATACAACAAACAAAACAATAAAAATAAAACATATGTTCGCAAGGTAACAAAGAGTGGAAAGTTAGCACTGAATTATAACATAAAATGAGGATCATGTTGATTTAAATGCAAAAATACACCATTATAAAACTTCAAG
This sequence comes from Dreissena rostriformis, assembly GCA_007657795.1. NCBI lineage: Eukaryota > Metazoa > Mollusca > Bivalvia > Myida > Dreissenidae > Dreissena > Dreissena rostriformis. The sequence goes on from VMBQ01007857.1 coordinate 2,908, forward strand.
TAACTAGAGAAGTTTTACTGGTTCACATTTGTTAAGAACACACCCATGGACACGTCTAAGGAGCCACCAAACAAAGAAAGAAGAGCTTGCACATGACAGTTTCGATTTTCCATTAGCCTTATCTAGGTCTCTCTCTCTTTCAGACTGGTTCCCGGTTGCATGCTCTCATCAAAAAAGATGGCGTCATACGCGGCCGACACTACCGGTCATGTCCAACAGACGCGCAATTGCGTGTGCTATACTGAAAATGCAAGCTATTGTCAAGGGATTACACTCGATTAAAACAGAGGCATTTGTTCGAAATATTTTCGTAAATATAACTTTCGGATCTGCCGACGAGAATGTTTTTCATAAACAGAAAGCATGGTCAATGCTTGCGTCTCTATCATAAGACTTGGAAAAAAAGCATTCTCTCCGCTGCCGACAGAGATAAACTAAATTGCGAAGCATGACGTTTTTAATTTTCTCTTTGTTGGAAGTCGGACGCCTTTTCTCCCCCGTACAGTCAAGTGATTACGTAAACGAGTACCGGATATATCGGGGTCACGTCCGGTCCCACCGGACGTGGAGACCGTATACGCCTTGGTCACCGGATTTTGCATTCTGGATGCATCAGTCACACACAAGACGCGACCCGCGGTCATGGACGTTAATGTGTGTGAAATGAAAAACTCGAATTACCGGTATATAACTTTTATTTGATCGCATAGCGACTGTATATGGTTGTTGTTGTTTTGTTGTTGTTTTTTCAATTGCCGTGCGACAGCTTTTTCAAACTCTTTCTACATAACTCTTACCCAAGAGACAGGTAACAAATCCAGGATGTGGAACAAACAAGATACAAATATAAAAATTCACATGACATTTTACTTACCGATTATTTGTTCATTATAATAAACATGTATTCGTACCGCATTTAATGAATTTAAGCTACTTTCTCGTTTGTGTGTTACAATTGATCATACAACCATTCTTTGGTTGATTTATAGTTCAATAGTGAATACCTTTATGATGTCTTAATTGTCGGCATTTCGCTCTATTCCAACTATATGTATAATTTCATGTACACTGTCAGCTAATATTATAATATGAAGTTTGGTACTTCTCTTTTTGGTGAGGCTAGAGTTTTGTTCTATTGAACATTTTAAGCATTGTGGTTAAACATGTATGTAAATTTCACCACTGATACCAATTCGACTCTACAATAATCTGCCACACTGCTGATTCCTGAACATGGTGAGGTGATTTGAGCGCCTCTATGACACTAAAGTCTATGCCAGCGGGAGCGTTAACTCTTGATAGGGCTTCCCAAGCGGGAAAGGTAACCTTTGCGTCCAGAGCCGATGTGTTCATCTGAGTGATTGACAAGAAGAAGATACAAAAAACAAAATCAATCAAGAACCATTACAACTATTATACGTCCTTGCAATCTATCAGCACCCGAACGTAAATTTGTCATTGAAAAATAAGTTCTGATGTTTAACTGTCATGAAGATCCATATCTATTCAGATAAATCGAGATCTCAGCGCTTTGATCATATGCGGTGGGTTTGATCTGTATTGGTTGTTTGTATAATGAGTGAATTGTGGATGATGATTATCGACTTACATATGATTGCAAATCTCAACTAACAAATTCCTCACAAAGATAACGTGAAGCTTAGAAAAATAATTGCATGCATTGTTTATGCATTGTCAATTCTGAGATTGTTAGCATTGTTGCGAGCATGAGAGGTGAGGAAGGCAGCCGTTAGGTAAACCCAACCATCCGGCCAGAGTGTTAGTGGAGATGGGAGCGAGCATGAGAGGTGAGGAAAGGCAGCCGTTAGGTAAACCCAACCATCCGGCCAGTGGAGACGGGAGCGAGCATGAGAGGTGAGGAAAGGCAGCCGTTAGGTAAACCCAACCATCCGGCCAGTGGAGACGGGAGCGAGCATGAGAGGTGAGGAAAGGCAGCCGTTAGGTAAACCCAACCATCCGGCCAGTGGAGACGGGAGCGAGCATGAGAGGTGAGGAAAGGCAGCCGTTAGGTAAACCCAACCATCCGGCCAGGGTGTAAGTGGAGATAGGAGCATCGGGCTACCACGAAAAGTACCCGATGATGGGGGCTCATAGAGCCCGGGTAACTCCGTCCACAGGACAGAGTTGAAAAATCCGCAATAACGGACTGCACTGTGTGTAACACAGATAACGGTTTCGACCTCTTTGGTTACCTTTTATAGTGTTTGGCTATATTTTTTATATACTTCGAATAAGTCTGGGTTTCTCAATAGAAATGTAGAATTTAATTATGGCAGCACGGCAAATTAACTATTTTATCACAGGTATGGTTCCTGGATTAAAATGTATCTTAAATATGTATTCAAGTGACATTCGTATTTCACTAATCTTCCGCATTTTACAGTTTTATTATTTTTTAAAGTTCGTCTAACTGAACGTTATGTTTCAGTTACTATAAATAATGACCATTCAAAACCTTAAGATTTGAGAACAAAAGATCTATTTGTTAGGCACGATAAGGTGTGAAATGCCTTGTTCACTGTTACCTTAAATACGCTTACATCTGTCCATTGTTATACTGGGATTTCGTGGTCTAGTGGTAGCGCACTGGTATTGCAACATCGTGTGTAGCAGGTTCGAGGCCGCACTGGACCTTCACCACAAGATATTTTATTGATATTATTCCTTTTACTACTAAATATTTTGGTCCTCGTTTAATATTTTTCTTTACCTGGTGTGGCGTATAAATGCTGGTCATAATGCTAGTCAGTATGCTAGTGGAATTGTGTTTACTATCCGTATTGAGTAATAATTTCAATCTTACGCCCATGCTTCATGCTCCTTTACATGCTCGTATGTCAGTTCACTATACTGTTACGTGCGTCCTCCTTATCCCCATACCGACGTGTGCCCCCCCCACCCAGAACAGACACGTCTGTGTCCGAGACTCTTCTACATTGTGTCATCAATCATAAATAATTTGATTGGTTTGTTCCCATTTTAAACAATTAGAAGTTAATTCTTAAAACGCTGTGTTACACGGCCGGTAATCACGGGCGCCATCTCTTTTTTGCGATGTATAAGTTAATGAGCCAATGCTACTTCCGAGGTGGCGCTAAGGACCGGATTTTTTAAAATTTCATGGATAATATTACAGGGTGAGTAGGTTTTATATGTTCTTTCAACATGTTTCGCTTATTTTAAAAATCGGGCAATGTAGTGCGATTCAGAGAAGTTTTATTCATACACAAATGTACAGAAACATATTATAACAATCCATTAAGAAATGTGATGACCTTTATAAGTTGTGGCATGGTGAAGTTTTTAAAGAAAATCGGTGTATTTTGCCGGCGTGACGAGCAAATTTCCACTTGAACCTGGACAATGCGGTATTAATTCTGAATACCATGTCAATGATCGGATATTCTTTAATCGTTCAATAGGGAACTTGTTAAATACTGCCTTTGTCTTTTATGGCCTCTTTATTAAAATACACGCAAAATAATTAGAACGCTTAGTTTATTCACTGAGCGGTGGGATATAACCAAAATAAATATAAGATTTCTTAAATCAACAAAAACTTAAAGGCTTATTCATCAAAGGAAATCCTTGTAATTGATCAATGACGTCATTTGGGATCACTTTATTGTTTGATTATTCCTATCCCTCACCGGGCTATTGACGTGGCATGTGCAACGAAATTCTGAACACGTCCGCCATTTTGACAGATCGAGAAGCTGACGTCAGTGAAATCTATTACAAAATAACACTTTTTTTCGGTGCTAGACACATATTCCTTGGGACCAACTTATACTATTGACATATATCAGGTATCGATTTGACTATTGTTAAGATAATTGTGTTCGCTGATTAATTTAGACCTATTTCAGTTCTTTTAAACGTGTGTCACTTCCTTGTGGGTGGGGAAACTTAAGATATCTATGGAAATTGCAACAGTTGGAAACTTTCGATACTCGGTGATTTTTGTTTAACTTTGGCTTGAGATTATACGTTTTAAGTCGTTGTTTTGTTGTTACTTTTGCATTTAACAAAGTTTTTATATTTTTTTTTGCATATTCACAATTTGACTTTTGGGTTTGTTGTTTTTTTGTTGCTTAAGTTAATACCTGACAGTGATACGCAAAGGAATTTATTGTTCTTGTGCTTTCAATACACAATTTGATTGAATAAATTGTTATGCAATGTTAATATGGTTAAAATACACATTTGGGGTTATTATTTAGACAAAAGCTTTACTTTATCATATTGACGTGTCATTGTATTACTACTAATTTTAAACAAGTATTGTTAAGTTCCACAGCTAAAACCTTTCGTAGGCCATCCATATTAAGAAGTTTCTGCACCTAAATGATACATGTTGAGGGGTGTGATTCTTCTAGCAGATTTTCATGATAAATATCAATAGTCAGTGTTTTTTTTCACCTATAGGGGAATGGTGGCGGGGCCCGTCCAAAGGGGAAAAAGCATCGTTTTTTAGGAAAAGGGGAAAACTACAAATGCACACTTTTACATGTTATNGAAAATATATACCTTTTCTTGAGGGGAATGGGGCCGAATATCGGCCCCAAAACTGCTATAAAAAAAACACTGATAGTGATACATCAATTTACTGACCTTTTATAAACTGTTGTTACCCAGAACATTCCTTAGGAAAGTATAACTTTTCTCATGACTGATGATTATTAATACAGCGCTCTAGCTCTAGGAGTATGATTTGAAAAGGGCAGGGCACTTTTTTTTTAAGGGCAATTTAAGCATGAACAGTATCATTATCTCTGAAGCATATTTTCAATATAGCGCATTTTATATATTTTTTATTTCATGTTACATGTATTTTAGTTTAATGCATTGTTTCTATAATAAATAGCGCTGGATTTATTGTGGACATTGAAATAAATAATGGAAACTTGGATGTTACTTAAGATTTTTTTAATGGCTTGGATTAAAACTGAAAATAAGTATGTTTTTGTTTTAAATTTTAATTTCTTTTTTGGAGCATGGTTATTCAAATTCGACTGCTTTCTTTTTTTTTTCATGTACACAACTCTGTATGTTCTGTTGAAAGCAGTCTGATAAATGAGCCGCATCATACGAAAATGGGTCTTAAGTCATATGGTGCCATCATAGCTTCAGACCACCCTGCGCATTATCTACCATTTTTGCTAATGACATCAAGAAACCAATTATGACTTTACAGTGGACAGCATAGCTTCTGCCCAGACTGCATTTGAGCAGGCTGGCAGCATATGGCATAAGACCTATTTTTTGCATGACAAGGGTCAAATGTTATGTGTACTAGAAATGTTACAGTTCAAGCCACATTCATTTTTGTACCTGTCAACTTTCCAGTTGTTGCTGTTGTTTTTTTTTTGCTCGCCAGTTTTTGAATCTATGACATTACATTTTGATGATTTAAGTATATCGCTCTCGGTGCGCTACATTTTGATAAATCTTGCATGAAACAAATTGTGGAAATTTGACAGGTATGTACTCCTTTTTCTTGTCTTGAGTGCTTGATGTAACTTTCTACCCTCTTCTGATTTGTAACTGTATTGAAGCTCTGATATATACATTTCTGTGGAATGCTCATCTTTTAGTGTTATTTTTTCCAGATTTCGATACTGATTTGTGTTTATGAGATATTGGCCCATTTCAGAACTTACATTTTCAAATATGGGAGGAACTTTTGCCAAGCTTTTTGCCAGCCTCTTTGGCAAGAAAGAGATGAGGATATTGATGGTGGGGTTGGATGCCGCAGGAAAGACAACAATCTTATATAAACTCAAGCTTGGAGAAATAGTCACAACTATCCCAACTATAGGTAAGGATTGCAACTGAAGCTTGGAGAATAGTCACAACTGTCCTTACTATACATGTCAGGGATGAAAACTAACTTTTTACTATTGGTTGCCCGCACAGGCAACCATCTTTAGTATCTTGGTTGCCCAGCTAAAGAGTAACAAGCCCAGAAATATGTTCATGTTGTGTCATGTGTATCTAATACATTCTTTAAATACAATAAAAGATAATTAAATAATATTGCTGACATGACAAACTTTCAATGCATTATGTATCATTTTTATGAGCCTGGATTGAATCATTTCCTATACCTAAATAATAAATTAATATTATTTAACTCATTATTGATCCACAGTCGCCAATTTTTATGGCACTGAATAGTTTCAAGCTTTAACAAAAAAGTATGTTGCCCAGCCGGACTACCAATTTTGAAATTGAGTTGCCCGGGCCAAAATCTACTCGCCCCGGGCTCACGGGCAACCACTAATTTCCATCCCTGCATGTAGGTAAGAATACTACTCAAACTTGCAGAAATAGACACACATATCCCAATGATAGGAAAGACCATTCTGGAGTTTGGGGATATTATCCCATTCCCAACTGTCTCAACATAGACTTTTGTCTCCTTCTGAAAAAGCTTTAACATCTATCAGGTTTTTTTTGGGGTTGTGGGGGAAGGGGCCTTTAGCCCTTATGTGGGGGAAATTTGACGCGGGATTTTCCACTTTGGGGGGAAAATTGTGCGCATGGGAATTTTCGCGGCGTTTCCCTTTTTGGGGGATTTGTTTACTTACTCTCTCATTATTACAATACATTTGTACATGTTTNGAAAGGGGAAAAAACAGCCTAGTTTGGTGGGGGAAGACGGCGTCTGTTATATAAGGTAAAAAAAAAACTGTCTATTGAAATTAGCACAAGCCGTCAAGCCATGATCTGGTAAATTTTTAATCAAACTTGCTCTGAGTTTTGTTTCAAAACTTTCATATGTACAAGCTTGTAATGTTTTTCTTGGTCTCCAGTAATTTAATGAGATTTCACATTTGCTTTTGTAAAACTTCTTATTTCGATGGCCGGCATCAATTAAAATGCTGTCTGAGAAAGAGGAAGTGCAGGGCTTTATCTCACCAGTTTGGAAATAACTACCCATACCTGTGAAACAAGGATTTTAGTGACTATTTACTGTAAATTGGGAAATTGTTTTATTGTTAGATTTATAAAATTTGATAAAACTTGAAATGATAACAATTGAATACTACAGCAACGTTTAATCATAAACATATCACTTTAAATGGATTTAACAACTCAAAAATGCTTTATTTCTACAATTAACTGCTCTTTTTCCAAACATGATCTGAAAGACAATTTGATTGATCGGGAATTTGAGGTGTGGATTTGGGGGGAAAAAGATATACTTTTGAATTAACTGCTATAAAATTGGCAAAAAAAAACCTCAAGTGTCTATTCACGACAAGAATAAAAGCAGCATGAATGTTTTGTTAAATAGTTCCAATTCGACTCTTATCCCTAGTAAACATGTTGACCTTTGTTTTGTGATATGAAATCTTTGAAAATTAACAATAAAAACCTGTAAGGGCGTTTTGTTATAATTTAACTGCTAAGTGTTAAATAGTTTGTGTTTAAAAAAGAATAATCTGTGAATCATTGAAAAAGATAAATGTAGATAGTATGTATGTTGTACCTCTACTCCAGGGTTTTTTTTCTTCTGAAAGACCTGCCGAATTTCGGCCCTTTCCCCTAGATGTTTTTTCCCCTTTGATTTTCCCCAAAAAATGATTTTCCCCTTATTTTATTTTTTTTTTTTTTTACCTTTTAATACATTAGTTATCCTTATCCAGTGTAAACAATATTGCATAATTAAATTATCTGTTGCCTTGAATTTGTTTTAAAAAGTAAAGTGATTATTTAAGACTTAACGTATTTTCCCCAAAAATCCATTGTTTCCCGTTAATTTTTTTCCCCCAAAATCCGGCTTTTCGCGCGATTTTTCCCCCTAAAAAAAGGCCAGGCCCTTTCCTTAAAATCAGATAAAAAACCCTGTACCCACCACAGTCAAAATTTGAGTATATTGGAGTCACTCTGTCGGTTGGTTAGTCAGTCCACATCAAAAGTTATATACAAAACTACCAGTACTTACACATTTCTCATGTCATTAAATTGAAACCTCAAATGTGTCTCACAATTTTAACTGTGGATGTTCAAGACACTTTAAAGTCCCAGTCATTATTTTTCTTTTGAACAAAGCATACAAAGGTTTGGGGGATAGGTCACATTTGTAACAAAGCTCTTGTGTTCAAATATATGTGTTATGGTGACCCATAGGAATAATCACTACTGTTAAATAAGCTTAAACAAATTATTTGTATTTCTTTTTGTGGTTTTTAGGTTTCAATGTGGAGACAGTAGAATACAAGAACATCAGTTTCACAGTGTGGGACGTCGGTGGTCAGGACAAAATCAGGCCCCTCTGGCGACACTACTTCCAAAACACACAAGGTTTGTGGTTATTTCATGTTTGACATTTTGCACCCCTTTGCTGGAAGTAAAGTTTGTTTTTAATGCAAAGGGATCATTAAACTGTCCTCCAAGTAAGAAGTTTTGCCAAAAAAGAATTCTTAAAAATTGCTCGAAACTGAGAGCAAAAAAATATTGCACTCCTTATCCAATTTGTACCTGTGCGTGACTATATTGCATGCAAATAATTGAAACGTGGCATGCTGATGTTAGGGGCATGATGTTTGTGCTTTCAGGATTGATATTTGTGGTGGACAGCAATGACAGAGAGAGAGTGGGGGAGGCCAAAGACGAGTTGTCCAGAATGTTGAATGAAGACGAGCTGAGAGACGCTATTCTCCTTGTGTTTGCAAATAAACAGGCAAGTACCTGTGGAGGTGGAAATTAGCAACTAGATAATAAGGGTGTTTTTCTGCTATGTATTTTTATGCCCCCGAAAGTGGGTATATAATGATAGCACTGTTCGTCTGTCTGTCCATCTGAAATTCTGTCACACTTTGCGTTTAGGTTTAGAAAAATGTCGAAAAAGGGGGCATATGTCATCCTATGGTGACAAGCCTTTTTTTTTTTTTTTTTTTTTTTTTTTAAGTTTNTTTATAAAGAAGTGTCTAATGATTATTATATCTCAACTTCCAATGACAGAATATCGTTGTTTGGCTTTACTAACAAAAAATTGTCTGTGAACACACATCGTCTGAAAGAGATCACTGTAATCTAATGTTGATTGTTTTTATGTGAGTATATTCCAATTGTGACTCTAGAACAAGTGTTTTGTCAGTTATTATTTTGGTCTCCAATGAGAGCCTTTTCATGTCTTACTTCCAAAGTTGTGTAATTGTAGTCAGCTTAGATTGTTTCTGATACTTTTCAGCAAAAACCATAGGGAGAGTCAGAACCCCACAGCATTAAATTTCATTGGGTCAATGTGCTAGAGGGGATAAAATTGTGTTCTTTCACTTATATTTGTGTTAAAAAATATTGTGCTGGCGATACCTCAGTGTTGTTGTTTTTTGCTAAAATTAGGGGCTTTTATTCGGGCACATTCCTAATTAAAAAACAGGATATATTTTCCCCAAATGACTTCATAAAATTCCAAATTTAAGGTGTCAACAAATGTAAATAAAATGCAACATTTAGTTAATCTCCATATTCAGCTCCAATGGGCCCGACCCCAATCCCAAAATGGTATAAAAAAAACACTGAACCCTATTTTTAGCTCGACTGTTTTCGAAGAAAACCCGAGGTATTGTCATAGCCCTCTCGTCTTCCGCGTCGTGGTCGTCGTCGTCCGAAAACTTTAATATTGGCCATAACTTTTGCAATATTGAAGATAGCAACTTGATATTTGGCATGCATGTGTATCATGGAGCTGCACATTTTGTGTGGTCAAAGGTCAAGGTCACCCTTCAAGTTCAAAGGTCAAACAACTTTTTTTTTTTTGGTGGGGGGGGTTCATGTGTATCTCATCGACCTGCACATTTTGAGTGGTGAAAAGGTCAAGGTCATTGATGACCTTCAAGGTCAAAGGTAAAAAAAACAAAATCCAAGCTCCCACAGCCGAGCGTTGGCATCCGCTATGCGGTGCTCTTGTTATTCCTGGGCATCAAGCGATGCCGTAGGCATGTTTTGATCGGCCCATTTGTGGTAAACCCAAATAAGGGATGTTTTCTATGAACACTATCAACACACCCTCATAATACTGAACCTCATTTTGACCTTGACATTGACCTAGTTTTGGGCTGTCAGTGGTAAATGAAAGTGCATTGCTGCACGAGCAAATTTATTTTCTGAAATACTTGAGAACAGAATGGCAGAGCAATCTATTTTTGTCTTCTTGATTATTGATAGTATAGCATAAATCTTGTTTTCTACAAATGAAATCGAACGAAAAAGCTATTTATAATTTCAGGATTTGCCAAACGCTATGAACGCTGCCGAGATTACAGACAAGCTCGGTCTTCACGCTCTACGTAACAGAAACTGGTACATTCAGTCGACGTGCGCCACCAGTGGGGACGGGCTCTACGAGGGACTCGACTGGCTTTCCAACCAACTGAAAAACGCAAAAAGTTAATCACTAACACTTTTTGTAAAACTGTGGTCCGAGAACGGTGATGTGATGCTTGGTGTTTCTTAAATTATCTTGTGAACAGAGATAACTATTACTACGTGGAAATTACATCATGGATAGTAAGAAATTGTTTGGCATTGTCAAAGTCACGTTTGACAAGTTGAACATGTGACCATGAAATTTTATTTTTTGTTTGTGGTTAACTTGCGTTTTAATATACTTGCATCTTAATGTATGATTAACTTTTGATCGAGAATAGAAATTATAGTATTAAAGTCTAATACTGGGATGTTGTCATTAATTGTAACTGTGAATTAAGTATTTCTCACATTGTCCAGTATGCATTTATAAGGTCAAACAATTTTATTGACAAACTGTTATCTAATTGTCAATTGTTTAAAAAAAAATACAAAAAAAATAATGTTCCTACATTTGATTTGTATATTGATTATGCTTTGCAAATGTAGGTTATAATTACAGTAATCTATGTACATGTAAAAGGAATAACAAAAGCTTATTAATTATTAATACTTTAAAATAGGAAGAACTTTGGTTATAGTATTTATAATTAGTGCTATGTTTATAATTCTTCAGTGAAAATTGTGTTCATGTGTAAGGGGACATTCATACAATGATGTGTTAAATAGAATACAATATTTTGTTCACTTTATTTGTGTGTATATTTTCTGTTCAATGAAAAAAATTATTAATCTGATTGCTCGTTGTTTTGTTGCTTCTGTAAAATTGACACTAAATTATAAGTATTAAGTGAATACATTTAAAACAATATTATTCTTAGGTAGAAATCATTTTGGGAAATGATATTTATTGATTTTACTTTTTTTGGAATTAAGTAATTAAATTAAGAATTGTTTATTCTCTGAGTATGTAATTCGTTTTGAGCAATATCATTTTGGTTCAAGTTAATTTTTTGTTGGTAAATTAATCTTAAATGAATTGTATTAGCTGTTTTTTGCACGTGATTTCTATTATAATTATATTTGTGAATGGTGTGGTCAATTAATGTCTGGCTATAAAGAGGACCATGCATTTCTTAGTGTTCTGTTTTAAATACATGTTTTATGGGCCGAAAAAAAAGAAACATTATCTAAAAGGCCAAGTTGATACTCAGTATTTTGATTTTCTTAAATTCTCAGTCTCGTATATAGTTAAGTAACATTAACTGTGTTGAAATCTGATGTACCATAGCTGCTGTTAATTTTAGTGTAAAAAAGTAATGTGCATTCCAATTGTAGGTCATGTTACTTGTTAGCAGATTAAATTTTGTTTTATCCATGCAGCGTTGCTGAAAATCATAACATTGGAATTTAAAAATGTTATAATTATAGGTGAAAAATTGTTGTTATCAGTTCCGTGTAACAATCGAAAGTCTTAAGAAAGAAACACACATGAATATAAATGAAAATGCTGTTTTATTTATTTATGTACATCGTTTGTCATGAAATTCATCTGTGTAGCCTTTCATGAATAAACTTGTAATAAACAACATATAGTGTAGTGTTATGTTTCCGCTCTGTTTCCTGGGTCATATTCACACAGCACCACAGTTGATATTTCTGTTTATTCAGGTCAGGGTCAGAGTCATTTTGAAATCTTTTGTAGTTCATTTACTTCAATAGGTATCATTCTGATGCAGAATCCATTGATAACTTACTACTTCATAATATTTCCGACCATAAGTATAATACTATTGCATAACCCGAAGTACTTGAAACTTTCAGATTTCGGTATATTAATCCTTGTTTGGCCTACATAGTGAAATTTGAAAGTTTCAAGTACCCATGTGTGTTACGTTTAGAAGATTTGCCTTGGAATGCGTGGATGTGGCCCTCAAAATAATATCTCGTTTTTTGTCAATTATAATATCGAAAGAAGGGTCATTATTATCCTTCACAGATTTCCTCATTTTCTGACACAAGTCTATTGACTGTACAGGGATGAGCTTCTTATAAGTCTGTTGTTTATCACAAGTTGTCCCCATGGTAACTTGCTAATGAAGTTTGGTTTTATGTGTTTGCTTTCTTAACAATAAACTTCCCTGTTCCCTGATTTAAGACATCAAAATGATGTATACAAGTCTTGTTTGGGTAAAGCCTCTATCTAGGTTCTTGTATAAGCAGTTAACAAAGTTGCGAAGTGAAAATATGCTATACATGTTCTGCTTAAAGTATGACGAGCAACATTCAGGTATTGTTTGTGAAATTATATATTTGAATATGAGGAAAAGCAATTGTAATCACTAATATGAAAGATACATGCAGTCTGTTACTCTGTTTCATACAATTTGGATAAAGAACACATAACATAATTTTATAATTTAAGTGTTTATTCAGTTCAGAAAGGTCTTCCCTGTAGGTAGGCTTAATTAACACAGTAAACCACAAGTATTACCATAATATAATTTTAGTGACTGGACTAATGGGGTGATACAGGGTTATATTTCCCTGTATCACATTGTGCACAGTCCGTATGTAGCAGTGTATCAAATTGTTCTAACCAATTACTATTCTTTCCACAGCATCACCTTGTAAATACATGTAATTTATTGTAAATCACAGGAATACACACTGCAATACTGCAGTCAATGATATCACCTTGTTCATTTCTTTATTTCCGTGTAATATTTAACTACAACTGGCTTACTGGTAATATGGATAAATAATTTTACCTGGCTTAGCCAATGAAAAACGAGTACCGGTATTCTGAACAAAGCATGATGAAAACCTATATTGTGTGGCCTAGTGGTAAGCCATATTTATTGATTGTAAAAAGTTTGTCTTTCAAATGTTGTGGAAACAGATAAACCTGTCACAGAAGCATTGGTGTCGGGGATTTCAATTGAAGCAGAATCCTGCTTTTTAATGCAAGCATTTTGCAATTTTGTCACTTTTGACTCTTCCAAATTATTTACCTTGCATCATTTGGATGCAAATGTCACATGAAAATAACATAAATGTATTTTATATTAAGCAAAATGTTGATTTTTCGTTTAGCTTAAGCAAGCAAGTAATACAAAGCTACATGTGTAGAGCAATAAACAAATATCCAGGAACAAAAAATCTAGACTTCAGTATTTTTACCCCTGAAAACTTCATTTGGCGCCTTAAAATTTCAACCATGGGTTCATTTGACTCCTAGTTTTTAAAAGCCATTGAAATCCCTAGGTGTAGTCAGATCTGTTCCTGACTATCTTATTAATTTATCTGGGGATTTTAAAACCACAAATGGTCATCATGTAGACATGGCATGTCATGCGCGAAACATGTGCCTACAGATCAAAGATACAGGTCATACTTTGAGGTTAAAGGTTAAATATGGTGATTTATAGTTTGTACGGACTGTTGCCATCATTTATGAAGCAATTTTAAAATATTTAACACAATTTATCTTGTGGTGAGTGTGTTTGTGAAAACCTGCATGAATAACGGAAGGTTCAAGGTGACATGTGGCATTCAAGATCAAGTATTGGCATATATATGATAGCATATCCAGAATGTAACTTCATCAAACAGCAGCCAAATGTAAAATAACTTGCCACAAATGATCAGTGTTCACATGTCAAAGGTCAAGGTCACACAGAGGTCATATATGGTCAGTATTTAGCATGTCCTGACTGTAACTTCAGGCAATAAAAAAATGTTAACCATGCGGGACAGCATGGTGGTTGAAATACATCATGTGCTCCTAGTTCAAAGGTCAAGGTCACTCTTACAGGTCAAAGAGGAAATACGGGCATTTAAAAATAGGTTGCTACGAATATTCAAATCATGATGTGGGGACGTTGTGTCAAGAATTGTGTGCTAGAAAATGTGATTTTACAATATTTGCAAGCATTCTTTAAAATAGGCTGGACATATTTGCTGCCAGTAATCAAGTTTATAAAATCACTTTAAATGAATAGGTTGTTCTGTTTGTCTAGTGGTGTGTGGAAGGTGACAGTTAGAAGCACATTGTGAAGCATGCATGGTATGTCTGCTATAATTATGTTATTAAAGGCAATATAAAAAGCTGCATTCTCCTAAAATGAAGACTCAGCACCTAATATGCTACACTAGATAGAATAGGTTTGGCATAAAGGGACCTATCCAGGTTTTTATAAATGATACAGATTCCCTAGATTTTGCTCATTGAATAATTTCTATTCATTACCGGTATCAAATTTGTAAAACAACTGATGACCATCACTTTTGTGTACAATGCAGGTAAACCAGCTTGTAAGCATATTGTTGGCAAGATAAGCTTGTTATTAATTGAGTCGTGTTCTGAGAAAACTGGGCATAATGCATGTGCGTATGGTGTAGTCCCAGATTAGCCTGTGCAGTCGGCACAGGCTAATCAGGGACGACACTTTCCGCCTAAATTGGATTTTTTGCTAAGAAGAGACTTCATTTAAAAGAAAAATGTCATAAAAGCGGAAAGTGTCGTCCCTGAGTAGCATGTGCCGACTGCACAGGCTAATCTGGGACGACACTTTACGCACATGCATTTTGCCCAGTTTTCTCAGAATGCAACACAATTTGTACAATGTTGACATGTGTTGTTATGTTTATTGCTTTCAGGTGCATACTCACATCTAACACAAGAATGGGGAACATATTCACAAGTTTGTTCAAAAACCTGTTTGGCAAGAAAGAGATGAGAATATTGATGGTGGGGCTTGATGCTGCAGGAAAGACAACAATCTTATATAAACTCAAGCTTGGAGAAATAGTCACAACTATCCCAACTATAGGTAAGGATTGCAACTGAAGCTTGGAGAATAGTCACAACTATCCCAACTATAGGTAAAGATTGCAACTGAAGCTTGAAGAAATAGTCACAACTATCCCAACTATAGGTAAGGATTGCAACTGAAGCTTGGAGAAATAGTCACAACTATCCCAACTATAGGTAAGGATTGCAACTGAAGCTTGGAGAAATAGTCACAACTATCCCAACGATAGGTAAGGATTGCAACTGAAGCTTGGAGAATAGTCACAACTGTCCCAACTATAGGTAAGGATTACAACTGAAGCTTGGAGAATAGTCACAACTGTCCTAACTTTAGGTAAGTATTACAACTGAAGCTTGGAGAATAGTCACAACTATCCCAACTATACATGTAGGTAAGAATTACTACACAAGCTTTGAGAAATAGTCACAACTATCCCAACTATAGGTNAACATCACCACCAACAACAAACATCACCACCAACAACAAACATCACCACCAACAACAAACATCACCACCAACAACAAACATCACCACCAACAACAAACATCACCACCAACAACAAACATCACCACCAACAACAAACATCACCACCAACAACAAACATCACCACCAACAACAAACATCACCACCAACAACAAACATCACCACCAACAACAAACATCACCACCAACAACAAACATCACCACCAACAACAAACATCACCACCAACAACAAACATCACCACCAACAACAAACATCACCACCAACAACAAACATCACCACCAACAACAAACATCACCACCAACAACAAACATCACCACCAACAACAAACATCACCACCAACAACAAACATCACCACCAACAACAAACATCACCACCAACAACAAACATCACCACCAACAACAAACATCACCACCAACAACAAACATCACCACCAACAACAAACATCACCACCAACAACAAACATCACCACCAACAACAAACATCACCACCAACAACAAACATCACCACCAACAACAAACATCACCACCAACAACAAACATCACCACCAACAACAAACATCACCACCAACAACAAACATCACCACCAACAACAAACATCACCACCAACAACAAACATCACCACCAACAACAAACATCACCACCAACAACAAACATCACCACCAACAACAAACATCACCACCAACAACAAACATCACCACCAACAACAAACATCACCACCAACAACAAACATCACCACCAACAACAAACATCACCACCAACAACAAACATCACCACCAACAACAAACATCACCACCAACAACAAACATCACCACCAACAACAAACATCACCACCAACAACAAACATCACCACCAACAACAAACATCACCACCAACAACAAACATCACCACCAACAACAAACATCACCACCAACAACAAACATCACCACCAACAACAAACATCACCACCAACAACAAACATCACCACCAACAACAAACATCACCACCAACAACAAACATCACCACCAACAACAAACATCACCACCAACAACAAACATCACCACCAACAACAAACATCACCACCAACAACAAACATCACCACCAACAACAAACATCACCACCAACAACAAACATCACCACCAACAACAAACATCACCACCAACAACAAACATCACCACCAACAACAAACATCACCACCAACAACAAACATCACCACCAACAACAAACATCACCACCAACAACAAACATCACCACCAACAACAAACATCACCACCAACAACAAACATCACCACCAACAACAAACATCACCACCAACAACAAACATCACCACCAACAACAAACATCACCACCAACAACAAACATCACCACCAACAACAAACATCACCACCAACAACAAACATCACCACCAACAACAAACATCACCACCAACAACAAACATCACCACCAACAACAAACATCACCACCAACAACAAACATCACCACCAACAACAAACATCACCACCAACAACAAACATCACCACCAACAACAAACATCACCACCAACAACAAACATCACCACCAACAACAAACATCACCACCAACAACAAACATCACCACCAACAACAAACATCACCACCAACAACAAACATCACCACCAACAACAAACATCACCACCAACAACAAACATCACCACCAACAACAAACATCACCACCAACAACAAACATCACCACCAACAACAAACATCACCACCAACAACAAACATCACCACCAACAACAAACATCACCACCAACAACAAACATCACCACCAACAACAAACATCACCACCAACAACAAACATCACCACCAACAACAAACATCACCACCAACAACAAACATCACCACCAACAACAAACATCACCACCAACAACAAACATCACCACCAACAACAAACATCACCACCAACAACAAACATCACCACCAACAACAAACATCACCACCAACAACAAACATCACCACCAACAACAAACATCACCACCAACAACAAACATCACCACCAACAACAAACATCACCACCAACAACAAACATCACCACCAACAACAAACATCACCACCAACAACAAACATCACCACCAACAACAAACATCACCACCAACAACAAACATCACCACCAACAACAAACATCACCACCAACAACAAACATCACCACCAACAACAAACATCACCACCAACAACAAACATCACCACCAACAACAAACATCACCACCAACAACAAACATCACCACCAACAACAAACATCACCACCAACAACAAACATCACCACCAACAACAAACATCACCACCAACAACAAACATCACCACCAACAACAAACATCACCACCAACAACAAACATCACCACCAACAACAAACATCACCACCAACAACAAACATCACCACCAACAACAAACATCACCACCAACAACAAACATCACCACCAACAACAAACATCACCACCAACAACAAACATCACCACCAACAACAAACATCACCACCAACAACAAACATCACCACCAACAACAAACATCACCACCAACAACAAACATCACCACCAACAACAAACATCACCACCAACAACAAACATCACCACCAACAACAAACATCACCACCAACAACAAACATCACCACCAACAACAAACATCACCACCAACAACAAACATCACCACCAACAACAAACATCACCACCAACAACAAACATCACCACCAACAACAAACATCACCACCAACAACAAACATCACCACCAACAACAAACATCACCACCAACAACAAACATCACCACCAACAACAAACATCACCACCAACAACAAACATCACCACCAACAACAAACATCACCACCAACAACAAACATCACCACCAACAACAAACATCACCACCAACAACAAACATCACCACCAACAACAAACATCACCACCAACAACAAACATCACCACCAACAACAAACATCACCACCAACAACAAACATCACCACCAACAACAAACATCACCACCAACAACAAACATCACCACCAACAACAAACATCACCACCAACAACAAACATCACCACCAACAACAAACATCACCACCAACAACAAACATCACCACCAACAACAAACATCACCACCAACAACAAACATCACCACCAACAACAAACATCACCACCAACAACAAACATCACCACCAACAACAAACATCACCACCAACAACAAACATCACCACCAACAACAAACATCACCACCAACAACAAACATCACCACCAACAACAAACATCACCACCAACAACAAACATCACCACCAACAACAAACATCACCACCAACAACAAACATCACCACCAACAACAAACATCACCACCAACAACAAACATCACCACCAACAACAAACATCACCACCAACAACAAACATCACCACCAACAACAAACATCACCACCAACAACAAACATCACCACCAACAACAAACATCACCACCAACAACAAACATCACCACCAACAACAAACATCACCACCAACAACAAACATCACCACCAACAACAAACATCACCACCAACAACAAACATCACCACCAACAACAAACATCACCACCAACAACAAACATCACCACCAACAACAAACATCACCACCAACAACTAACATCACCACCAACAACAACCCTGTTCTACTTTTTTTAGATAAGCAATGATTCAAGCATATGAGCCGCGTTCTGGGAAAACTGGGCTTCATGCATGCCTTGTTTAAAGTAAACATCTTCTAAAGGAAAATCCCATCTAGGCGGAAAGTGTCCTTCCTGATTAGCTTGTGCAGACTGAAATTTAATGAAGGAGACCAATTTAATGTTAAAAATGTATGGAATATGGATTATTTTTCGTTGAAGTAAGATTTTGAAATGCAATTTTACCTGTTTTTTTTCCCCCATTTTTGTTGCATTTGTCTTAATTTTCAATCATAGTTTTGGTAGTAAAACAAAATACTCTGAGCTTATGTGTTTGATGTCATCATGAGAGTCCTGTTATAAATGAAACCAAAATCACCAGGAAAATAGGTCACCGTACGATACAGTTGAATTGTGAATGTGAAAGTAGTTAAGTCATTTGAACACCTTTTATAATTTATTTTGCATACACATGCTATCATTTTTATCTTATGATTGCATATTTGTATCATATACATAATTCAATAATTTCTGTATTGCTGTATAATTTTACACATACTGTGACATAGATCTAACCCTATTCAATGATTACTGTGTAATAGATAAATATAAACTAACTTCAATATTAAAAGCTAACGGTGTTAATTCAAAATGAAGAAAAAAAATATTATTTATAAACAATATTCAGATAACTCGTATTTTAAAGATGTTAAAAATATAAGTCTCGCTCTATGAAAACAGTGCTTAATGCATGCGTGTAAAGTGTTGTCCAAGATTAGCCTGTGCAGGCTGCACATGCTTTAACCCTTTGCATGCTGGGAAATTAGTCGTCTGCTAAAATGTCGTCTGCTGAATTTCTAAAATTAGCATTTTCTTTGATTTTTTTCAAATAATACTATCAGAATAGCAAACAGTTTGGATCCTGATGAGACGCCACGTTTTGTGGCGTCGGGATCCAAACTGTTTGCAAAGTCCTTCAAAATCCGGTTCCAGCGCTCAAAGGGTTAGCCTGTGCAGGCTGCACATGCTTTAAGCCCCGTTTTCCCAGACCGTGGCTCATATACAGTGTAGAAATAATTATTGTGCTGAGCATTTTAACTTGAATTGCAATTTTTCAGGATTTGCCAAACGCTATGAACGCTGCCGAGATTACAGACAAGCTCGGTCTTCACGCTCTACGTAACAGAAACTGGTACATTCAGTCGACGTGCGCCACCAGTGGGGACGGACTCTACGAGGGACTCGACTGGCTTTCCAACCAACTGAAAAACGCGAAATCATAGAATTTGCAACTGCGTATTTCCATTTCTCCGTCTTTTCCATGAAGGACTGTGAACAAATCGTGGGTGTGACAAAAAACGTGGAAGGAAACAAAACATAATGAACAAACTATTGAAAGTAATCCTCTTTATTATGGTATTAATTA
Organism: Dreissena rostriformis; assembly: GCA_007657795.1. Classification (NCBI taxonomy): domain Eukaryota; kingdom Metazoa; phylum Mollusca; class Bivalvia; order Myida; family Dreissenidae; genus Dreissena; species Dreissena rostriformis. The sequence continues at coordinate 23,570 of VMBQ01007857.1, forward strand.
AACGTAAAGTTGTCGTGTTGTCAATTTGTAATTAGTTGCATGAAAAAGTCTTAAATATTGAAACCTATCCACTACTTTTCTTGCTGTTATGATAAGTATTGAACAAAGTATGTTAAGTTCCGACTAGAGATCTTAGCACTACTGAGGATCTTCAGGAAACTGCATTGAGTTCGAAATTCTAAATAAAATGGTGTATTAATAAGAAGACATACTTTAGGAAGTTGTGGATTGTATTTTGCCAAATCATGAAATATTCATATAAATGATATCGGCATAATTATCTTTGTTATCATATTAAACTTTCAGATTTAAACAGTGCATGGAAGTTGTTTGTAATGGTTGTTTTTGTCTTATGAATCCATATACTGTGCTGAAACTTTGAAAATTTTGTGTGATTGGAATAATGATGTGATTGAATTGGTGTGCGTGTTTTGTGTACATGTCTCTAAGATACATACTGTCAGTGTAGGCTGTCACTCAATGTGTTAAATACTGGTAGAAGATTTGTGTATATTGTCAAATAGTGTCATGTACATGCAACTGTTCATTTGATGGGTACTTAACATATTTTCATCCCTGAGTCACTTTTTATTACTATACATCATATACAGGAGACATTTGCACGATGAATGTTCAGTGTAATTTCTTGTATCAGATTACTGTGTGGATGTAACCAGGTTTTTATTTTCGTAGTAGCCTAGTTGTCTTAAAAGTTCAGACTTTTGCTTTCTTTGTCTGTATTTAACTACGATCCTTGCTTCGATTCTTTTCAAATATTGCTCAATTAACAAATAAATAAGTACAAACATCTTGCAATATTTTCATCAGGTTAACTTCTTTTAGTTGCTGCCGTTTAAATAAGTACAAACATCTTGAAATATTTTCATCAGGTTAACTTCTTTTAGTTGCTGCCGTTTGTTTATGTTTTCTTACCAAAGACATTCCAGTTATGGAATTAAAGTGCTTTGCATATCCAGGACTCGTATTCATGAAGCTCCTTTGAACAACATGCATTTTTTAATTGCATGTATATACCTGTATAATTAAATAATTAAAATTAGTGTTAAAAATTCTAATGACTTAAACAGTTCTAGAAAATATTATTTAAAATTCTAGTTATTCTAAACATACATGTTATCAGTTTAAAAGATGTTCCAATGTTATTAACATTATTTTGTTTTCTTGCGTTAAAAAAAAATAGTTTTGAAGTAATCAGTTTAAAGTTAGGGACTAATATATTCATGTAAGGAGATTCATGAATCTGATCCCAGGGCCATTGCTTGTGAGTAACGTCCACAATTTGTGTAGACATAATCTCTCATCAGTGTTATTTATTAGCAGAAAGAAACCTTTGATAAATAAAATTTAAATTGTGTGACCTGAATCTTGTTCTTTGCAAACACTGTCCTGGCATTTTATGCTTCCGATAGTGGAGCATATAGCAGTCAGATTGTCCGTCTGTCTGTCCGGCATTCAGTTTCCCGAGTGTTTTTCCCTAAGCTTTCAGATATTTGCATGATTTTTTGGTGTGTGAGGTTACCTAAATGACTTACAGATCAAGTTTGAGTTTCGTTCCGGTTCATTGATTTGTGACGAAGGTACGGGTCTTGGCCTTAGGAATTTTCTTTAAAATAACATTTTTCAGATTTTTTTCCGAAACACTTTCAGATTCTGACTTTATTTTCGTTGTATGAGTCTACCTTAATGACTTTCAGATCAAGTTTCATTCCGGTCCATTGATTTTTGACAGAGTAACAACCCTTGAACTTAGGAATTTTCTCTAAAAGCTGCTGTGCGGCTTCAAAGTGCAGTAGGGGGCTTTTATTTTATTAGTAGCTTATACCAGAGTTTTATTGTGCTTTTTAAGAAACCTGTGCATAGACATGCAGTTGAACTCCAGTTGCAAAGATGAAAAATGATCATTCCAAGTACAGTGTTAGCTGGTTTTCAATAGCTGGGCATTCTGTGTAACAAGTACGGATACTGATTATATATCAGTGATGGAGAAGATTGGCTTGCCTACCAGATACTTGGTCTTGGCATCATTGTGAATTGATACTTATCATTTCGACAGTGGTTTTGTATTTTAAAATGATCACGAAAAGTCACTGAAAGCCTATGAACTAGTAGTTCATGCCTAACTTCATGTGTCTTCTTTGAATGATTTCTAGACATGCACTACAAAGCTTATTTGATGTATTCATGCGTCAATAATGATAATCAGGATCTTAACAAGTGACTGAGATGGTACATGAGGAATCAGTAGGATAGCCCTGACAGACATATGGTTGCATCATGCGAAATTGGGTCTTATGCCATGTGTCAAGCCTAGCTCCAGNCATATTATCTTATATCAACACCGCCATTACATTACCACTATTCAGGCTGCGGACTTTCAACCACGAATATAATCTGCTGATCATTGTACATATTCTTAATGGCCTCGAGGTCGCTCTCATTCACCGACCCATCCTCGCCGATATTGATGCTGAACTTGTGCACGCCGTCGGCTACCATCCCTGAGCTGCCTGTGATGACCCGCACATTCTCCCCCTCCAGATCCTCCATGCCTTCCTCGTCCATCTGACCCACCTCCTGTGATATCACCTGCACATGACCTTCCTCCATCTCCTCGGACACTTGCACGCCTTCAAGCCCTTGAGCGATCAGGAGTTTCTGCACCTCATCTCCCAATTGTTCCTTGGAGACCCCCAAGTGTTCCTTAGAGACCAGCGTGTAGCTTTGTCCGTTAAACTCGATGCTCCCCTCGCTCGTCATGTTCCCCTCCACTTCCTGGTAGACTATTGGCATCCCGTCCTGACCCATCGCCAGCATGTTGTCCGCTATGAACTGCGTGGGAACTATCGTGTGAATGTTTCCATCGGCGTCCCGCTGAGTTAGGACCTCCATTGGCATGTCTGACATGCTGGACGGCTGAGATAGGCTGTCACTGTCGTCCTTTCCGCTGATTGTATCGTGCTGATCGTCTCGCATTTCTTTACGCACTATACGCCCCTCGGAATCTATGTACACAACCTGAGTCGTGCGGGGTTTGAGTTCAGGGTGTTTCTTAGGATCTCTGTAGCCCAGGCCTCCTGCAATACGTGTGGGAACAAAGGTCACTAACTCTTCTTTGTCTATGCCATGTACGGTGTTCAGGTGTCGTACAAGTTTGGCTTTGGCACAGAAAGCTTTCAAGCATTCCGTGCACTGGAACGGCCGATTGTCTTCGTGGTTTCGTACATGAGTCTGAAGCAAGTAGTTCTCGGAGAATGTTTTAGGGCAGTAGGGGCACTTGTGTGGCCTATTGGTTGTGTGACTGTACATATGAATCTTGAGCAGGGACTTGGACACAAACTGCTTTGCACAGACACCACACTTGAATGGCTTAAGACCCATGTGTCTCCTCAGGTGCTCTTCATAGAAGCCTTTCTGTGTGAACCCATGGCCACAATACTCGCAGTTGAAAGGCTTATTTTTCACATGCACATACGAATGTTGCCGTAGGCACTGCTTGGTTTTGAACTTGCGGCCGCAGTCTCTGCAGTCGTAATTCTTATCTTCATTGTGGATGAGCCTGTGATCCATGAGGTTCTTTTGGTCCAAAACCAGTTTACCACAGAGGTCACACTTGGGAAAACTCTGTTCCTCGTGTGTACTCTCTAGGTGGTATAGCGCATGGCACGCATGCTGGAAGATCAGCTCACACACACCGCACTCGTAGTGGCTCTGCAGTATGCCCTCCGTGTCTGTAGTCTGACTTGACACCGCCAGGCCGCCCTGGTCCAGTGGCAGGTTCAGTATGTTTACGATCGTCTGTCGTCCGTCACTTCCCTCGATGATAACGTGATCTCCACCATTGGTGTTGGCCGTGCTCATCATATCAGAGTCCAACGTTCCAGACTGTGGCATTTCCATAATCTGCAACTCTTTGGTAGATATGTTGTTTACATAAAGAAGTTGCTGACCATCAGTCGACACTCTACCAGAACCACTACCCTCGCCCCCATTTCCAGTCACTTTGACAGACGAGTCAGAGAATGGGGCTCCCACACCACTAGCGGAAGTCTCAGGTTCCTCAGAAAACAAGTTGGCACCTTCATTGACTTCCTCGGCTGGTTTGGTCGGCTGCAGGTCTATCTGATCCTCCTCCACATTGGTCTCTGTGTGTCTCTCGATGTCCTCTATCTTAGCAATGGCTTCCTGCAGGACCTCCATGGACTGATACGGCTCCACTCCCTGCTTTACATTCACCTCCACCACGCTGCGGCCCTCTGCATCGACCATCTTATTGATATGCTGTGTCACATGCGTTTGACCCATATCGTCCACAAAACCAATAGCCTGGATGTTTGCGCTGTCTTCCTGTCCTGGCGGGAACACCACATTGTACTTCTTGCCCCCAGTACCACTGTACAGACAGTGTCCACCACACCTGCACATCTCCTTGCCACTCTTGACCTTGTACAGGTGCGATATCAGGTGACGCTTGTACAGAGAATGCTTCATGAACTGCTTCCCGCAGTCGGGCCACACACATATGGGCTGAGGCTTGGCGTTCCGTCTCACTTTGCCTCGATGTGAAATAATATGGGTCATGAGTGTGCTGGTGGTCTGATACCTCTTCCCGCAGTATTTGCACTCAAATTTCTTCTCTGTGTTGTGTGTCTCCATGTGTCGCTCAATCCTCTGTTTGAAGGTAGTCGTGAAATCACATTCGGAACACTTCCACGTCTTCTGTCTACTCTGTTCGGCGCCGATATTTGGGTGCTCCTGCTCCATGTGCATTTCCAGTGGTATCTCTACACTGTCGAATATCTGTTCACAGTGGGTACACATGTACTTGGTAGAATCTCCACCATCAACCTCATGTAGAACATAGTGCTTCTCCAGCTTCACCTGACTAGAGTAAGTTCTGGGACACTTTGGGCATGCAAATTCTTCTACTTCCAAGGCGACTGAATGCTCATCCTGCATATGCTTGTTCAAATCGTCAAAGTTTGCAAATTTGCCATCACAATATTTGCAGGCTTTAGTGGCATTTGTTAAATGGAGTTTAATATGGCGCTGAAGGCTCTTGTAGCTGAGGTAGAACTTCAGGCAGATCTTACATTGGAAGTTTTTGCTGGACTTGTGAACGTCCCTATGGTCAATCAGATTCCTCTTCTCAAAGAATGTCTTGTCGCAGGTCTCACAGATGAACACCCGTTCTGGCTGGTGCTCTTCAAAGTGTAAAGCCAGTTGATCAGCGTCGTCACACTCCTTTCCACAATGGTGACAGAAATAGTCAGACTTTTTGGGGTGAAAAGTCACTACATGCTTGCGGCGTGCGTCGTACATGCTGAATCTCTTGTTACAAACTCCACACGGGAAATGATGGAACTCATCCCCCTCACAGTGATTCTGGCGATGTTTCTCAAACATCTCACTGTCATTGAAACCATTCCCACACTTTGCACATAAATACTCAAAGGTCAAGTGCTCATGCCTGTGCATCAAATATTCGTCAACTGCGTCAAAATTTGCGCTACAAATCTCGCAAGTAATTCGACCATCGTTCATGAGATACCCGAAATAGTTCAAAGCCCCATACTGAATTTCGTGATCGTTCCTCTTATGAATCTGCAGCTGAGTGTTGGACGAAAACTTCTTGTCGCAATGTGGGCACACAAAGTCTTTCTTTCTGTGAGTAAGCTTGTGCACCTGAAAACTCACGAGGCTCGTAAACCTCTTCTTACATGCCTGGCACGTGTACGCAGCGTCCTTAAGCTCCTTGTCGTGTACTTGCACCATGTGCTGCTCCAGATCCTCCTGAGTGTCAAACAGCTTCGAGCACTCCGGACACACTTTCTTCCCCGTGCCAGTGAGAACCTTCATTTTGTCCCTTTTCCCTTCCTCTTGGTCTGACTGCACGTAAGGTCTGTCACCTTCCTTCTCCTCTGGCACTGTGTGCGAATACTTCTCGAAATCGATTGGATTTTCTTCTAGGTCCACTTCTTTGTGGCATTTTCTGACATGTGCAACAACGTAATCCATCCGTTTCATTATCTTTGCACAGTATGGGCATTCATACATTTTGTCGGTATGAAGTAACATGTGACGTTTTAGATTCGCTATTGCTGAAAACTTTGTCCCGCATTTTTCACATTTCACACTTCCAGCACTGCTTTTTCTTTTCTTTTCAATTCTAGCAGCCTTAATTTCTTTTTTAATTTCCTTCCTGACCTCACGCTTTATATCTGTATCTGCATCATCAATTTCTTCAGCATTCTGTTCTATTTCATTGAAATCTACATCTTGACTATCTGAATCATTGTCAGCTTTAGGTCCAAAATCTGATATTTTTATTTCCACAATGTCATCAGCAAAATCATCATCTTCATCCCCATCTTCATTATCTACCTTTTTTCCTTTCTCTGACAAAATATGAAGGAATTTAATATGCTGATCCAGTAGAGTTTTAGAGGAGAATACATGTATTCTGGGGCATATTGGACACTTATATGTCCCTTTCGTTATTGTTATTGGAACAACCTTAGCTTTCTTTTGTTTGTTTACAACAAACGTATCATTGGGCATTTCCTCATTTCCGGACTTGTCTCCAGCACTTTCCTTATCAACATTTTCAGTCTCCTTCAATGACTCAGTGGATGTTGTGGTTCCATCATCTTTTATTTCCTTTTCTTTACATTCTTCGCCTTCTTTTTCATCATGTTCGCTTGGAATCTCTGTTTGTTCTTCAGGATCACCTGTTTTCGTCCTATTCTCTTCTGGTTTTGATTTCACTTTCTGCTGTTTCCTCTTTTTCGCCTTTGCAGTTGTAGCTGCAGATTTAGTTTCTTGTTCATCAGCAATATGGTCTGTTTCAACCTCTTCTTCATCACTCATCTCCCCATCCTTCCTAAGCACAGCGCCATCTCTGAAACTTGTCCTCCCACTCATGATGTCTGCCCAGTTGGGAGTGGCCACATTTCTCCTGCTACGGCCTGACGCACGAACCGGTGTTACCTCTACTGACACCTTTTCTGTCACTTTCTTATCAGATAAAGGCAGCTTCGTTGACTGCGATTTCTTGGCTGCTGGTTGAGGTTTCTTTGGTGTTGACTTAGAAGTATCTGATTCTCTGCCTGTGTGTTTCATTTTAGATTTCTTTGTTGTAGAGGCCTTCCCTTAAAAATGTAAAAATATTTGTTTTTTTAAATAATTATTTGTATACTGTGTGGGACAAATCTACATTGAACACCCGTTTAGAATATTCACTGACATTTATTTGCTTGCCAAAATGACTTAAGACCACAAGCAAGAATAATTTTACTTTTTATAACTGTGTTTATAACAATTAAACCATATGAACAAAGTATGTCTTTTAATACTTCGGCCTTACCCTCAATCTAAACAAAGATTTACCTTACATTTGCACATTAAACCAATCACAAGTTGGATATTAAAAATTCACAGCTTCATAGTCCATTTATTTGCACATTAAATATTGCCATAATGACACACATGTGCATGTACACAAATCTAGATACGTTTGAACCAAATTAAATAACATAACTTTATCTCGAATTTTGCAATATTATCATGATCATGTAAACTTATTCCTGAACCCAATTTTCTATGGCATAAACTTACCTCCACTGATTGGCTCCTCTATGTCTGATGCCACAGAATCATGAAGCTCTTCTTCTTCGTCTTCCTCGTCAGTGAATGTGTCCTCCACAATTTTACGTCGCTTTGGTTTCTTCTGAGCCTTTGGAGTATTGGGGTGTTTCACTGGAAAATGATGATAGGTTATATAACATTTGGAGTATTGTGGTGTTTCACTGGAAAATGATGATAGGTTATATAACAATTATGTACAACATGTATAGTATTGTGGTGTTTCAATGGAAAAACACCGGATGATAGGTTATATTGGTGTATTGTGGTGTTTCACTGGAAAATGATGATAGGTTATATTGGAGTGTTNCAAAATTGGGCAGAAAATTAGAGTTTTTGTGAGTAATATACTGATTGAAGTAAAGGTCGAATGATTGATCGTTTTAGGTGTCCTACTTTTTGGTCAAATTTCGCGACAATTTTTTATGGAGTGTCCCGATTTCGACCTGAAAAATTCTGGCATGTATTTCGGATGTAAATTTTCGTATACATTTACCCCGGTTTTAAATCCAGACCGATTGATGTTGTGGGAAAATATGATCCCTGGTTATATTGGAGTGTTGTGGTGTTTCACTGGAAAATGATGATAGGTTATATTAGACTATAGTGGTGTTTCACTGGAAAATGATGATAGGTTAAATAGGAGTATTTTGGTGTTTCACTGGAAATGATGATAGGTAACATAACACTTAGCATAAGAATTGTTGTTTTAAAAATGACATAGGCACATTGTTCAATTAAATATTTTAAAATGTAGAATAAGCATTACAAATTTTGTGATTAAAATACATATTAACGGGACTTGTTCACAGATTTTGGCATGTTTGAAGTTTGTCATTAAATGCTTTAAATTAATAAATATAATCATCAGAACTAAAAAGCTACAATAAAAAACAAGAATAAAAGTAAAAAAATAAACAAAAAGAGAAAAAACAAGAGATGTGTTTGTCAGAAACACAATGCCCCCCTACTGGGCGCTTTGAAAAAAAAAAAAAAANAAAAAAAAAATCGAAACCTAAACGCAAAACCTACACGCAAAGTGTGACGGAATTTCAGACAGACGGACAGTGCGATCACTATATGCCCACCTTCGGGGGCATACAAATTTAACCACACCAGGGCTGGAACCACTGACCCACGGAGTAAAAGCCAAGCGCCGAAACCACTCAGCCATCCGTTTTCATGTGTGTAGGTGTGTAATTCAGAGTTTATGTTCGGGTCGTCGTCGAGTCTTTACTACTACATTATGTGCGGACCTGACCATCAGTCTTCACATTGGTTGCCATTTATTTTATACTTTGTATAACTATCCACGTGTTGTTACAAAATATAACAATAACACAAGAAATCAATATTTTAGATCGTTTCGCGTCTCAAACGCTTTATAATTTTATCAATTTCTAACGATGATTTTTAGTAAACGAAAGTGTATTTTCAGTATAAGTCTGCGGCATTAGTGTTATTTCGCACACTGATGTACATTGTTCATTTATTTCTTGAATCTGTGACAAAAAGTTGAATTTTTTTCATTTTGATAAACTGTGAACAAGACCTTTAATCTGTTTTAAAAAAAGGGAATATTTGTGGCATGTTCTGACAAAACTGGGCAAAATGCTTGTGCGTAAATTGTCATCCCAGATTAGCCTGTGCAGTCCGCACAGGCTAATCAGGGACGACAATTTCCGCTTTTATGGATTTTTCCGTTTAAATGATGTCTCTTCTGAGGGAAAATCCTGTTTAGGCGGAAAGTGTCGTCCCGGATTAGCCTGTGCGGACTGCACAGGCTAATCTGGGATGACACTTTACGCACAAGCATTTTGCCCAGTTTTCTCAGAACACGCCATAAATANTTTCACTGGAAAATGATGATAGGTTATATTGGAGTGTTGTGGTGTTTCACTGGAAAATGATGATAGGTTATATTGGAGTGTTGTGGTGTTTCACTGGAAAATGATGATAGGTTATATTGGAGTGTTGTGGTGTTTCACTGGAAAATGATGATAGGTTATATTGGAGTGTTGTGGTGTTTCACTGGAAAATGATGATAGGTTATATTGGAGTGTTGTGGTGTTTCACTGGAAAATGATGATAGGTTATATTGGAGTGTTGTGGTGTTTCACTGGAAAATGATGATAGGTTATATTGGAGTGTTGTGGTGTTTCACTGGAAAATGATGATAGGTTATATTGGAGTGTTGTGGTGTTTCACTGGAAAATGATGATAGGTTATATTGGAGTGTTGTGGTGTTTCACTGGAAAATGATGATAGGTTATATTGGAGTGTTGTGGTGTTTCACTGGAAAATGATGATAGGTTATATTGGAGTGTTGTGGTGTTTCACTGGAAAATGATGATAGGTTATATTGGAGTGTTGTGGTGTTTCACTGGAAAATGATGATAGGTTATATTGGAGTGTTGTGGTGTTTCACTGGAAAATGATGATAGGTTATATTGGAGTGTTGTGGTGTTTCACTGGAAAATGATGATAGGTTATATTGGAGTGTTGTGGTGTTTCACTGGAAAATGATGATAGGTTATATTGGAGTGTTGTGGTGTTTCACTGGAAAATGATGATAGGTTATATTGGAGTGTTGTGGTGTTTCACTGGAAAATGATGATAGGTTATATTGGAGTGTTGTGGTGTTTCACTGGAAAATGATGATAGGTTATATTGGAGTGTTGTGGTGTTTCACTGGAAAATGATGATAGGTTATATTGGAGTGTTGTGGTGTTTCACTGGAAAATGATGATAGGTTATATTGGAGTGTTGTGGTGTTTCACTGGAAAATGATGATAGGTTATATTGGAGTGTTGTGGTGTTTCACTGGAAAATGATGATAGGTTATATTGGAGTGTTGTGGTGTTTCACTGGAAAATGATGATAGGTTATATTGGAGTGTTGTGGTGTTTCACTGGAAAATGATGATAGGTTATATTGGAGTGTTGTGGTGTTTCACTGGAAAATGATGATAGGTTATATTGGAGTGTTGTGGTGTTTCACTGGAAAATGATGATAGGTTATATTGGAGTGTTGTGGTGTTTCACTGGAAAATGATGATAGGTTATATTGGAGTGTTGTGGTGTTTCACTGGAAAATGATGATAGGTTATATTGGAGTGTTGTGGTGTTTCACTGGAAAATGATGATAGGTTATATTGGAGTGTTGTGGTGTTTCACTGGAAAATGATGATAGGTTATATTGGAGTGTTGTGGTGTTTCACTGGAAAATGATGATAGGTTATATTGGAGTGTTGTGGTGTTTCACTGGAAAATGATGATAGGTTATATTGGAGTGTTGTGGTGTTTCACTGGAAAATGATGATAGGTTATATTGGAGTGTTGTGGTGTTTCACTGGAAAATGATGATAGGTTATATTGGAGTGTTGTGGTGTTTCACTGGAAAATGATGATAGGTTATATTGGAGTGTTGTGGTGTTTCACTGGAAAATGATGATAGGTTATATTGGAGTGTTGTGGTGTTTCACTGGAAAATGATGATAGGTTATATTGGAGTGTTGTGGTGTTTCACTGGAAAATGATGATAGGTTATATTGGAGTGTTGTGGTGTTTCACTGGAAAATGATGATAGGTTATATTGGAGTGTTGTGGTGTTTCACTGGAAAATGATGATAGGTTATATTGGAGTGTTGTGGTGTTTCACTGGAAAATGATGATAGGTTATATTGGAGTGTTGTGGTGTTTCACTGGAAAATGATGATAGGTTATATTGGAGTGTTGTGGTGTTTCACTGGAAAATGATGATAGGTTATATTGGAGTGTTGTGGTGTTTCACTGGAAAATGATGATAGGTTATATTGGAGTGTTGTGGTGTTTCACTGGAAAATGATGATAGGTTATATTGGAGTGTTGTGGTGTTTCACTGGAAAATGATGATAGGTTATATTGGAGTGTTGTGGTGTTTCACTGGAAAATGATGATAGGTTATATTGGAGTGTTGTGGTGTTTCACTGGAAAATGATGATAGGTTATATTGGAGTGTTGTGGTGTTTCACTGGAAAATGATGATAGGTTATATTGGAGTGTTGTGGTGTTTCACTGGAAAATGATGATAGGTTATATTGGAGTGTTGTGGTGTTTCACTGGAAAATGATGATAGGTTATATTGGAGTGTTGTGGTGTTTCACTGGAAAATGATGATAGGTTATATTGGAGTGTTGTGGTGTTTCACTGGAAAATGATGATAGGTTATATTGGAGTGTTGTGGTGTTTCACTGGAAAATGATGATAGGTTATATTGGAGTGTTGTGGTGTTTCACTGGAAAATGATGATAGGTTATATTGGAGTGTTGTGGTGTTTCACTGGAAAATGATGATAGGTTATATTGGAGTGTTGTGGTGTTTCACTGGAAAATGATGATAGGTTATATTGGAGTGTTGTGGTGTTTCACTGGAAAATGATGATAGGTTATATTGGAGTGTTGTGGTGTTTCACTGGAAAATGATGATAGGTTATATTGGAGTGTTGTGGTGTTTCACTGGAAAATGATGATAGGTTATATTGGAGTGTTGTGGTGTTTCACTGGAAAATGATGATAGGTTATATTGGAGTGTTGTGGTGTTTCACTGGAAAATGATGATAGGTTATATTGGAGTGTTGTGGTGTTTCACTGGAAAATGATGATAGGTTATATTGGAGTGTTGTGGTGTTTCACTGGAAAATGATGATAGGTTATATTGGAGTGTTGTGGTGTTTCACTGGAAAATGATGATAGGTTATATTGGAGTGTTGTGGTGTTTCACTGGAAAATGATGATAGGTTATATTGGAGTGTTGTGGTGTTTCACTGGAAAATGATGATAGGTTATATTGGAGTGTTGTGGTGTTTCACTGGAAAATGATGATAGGTTATATTGGAGTGTTGTGGTGTTTCACTGGAAAATGATGATAGGTTATATTGGAGTGTTGTGGTGTTTCACTGGAAAATGATGATAGGTTATATTGGAGTGTTGTGGTGTTTCACTGGAAAATGATGATAGGTTATATTGGAGTGTTGTGGTGTTTCACTGGAAAATGATGATAGGTTATATTGGAGTGTTGTGGTGTTTCACTGGAAAATGATGATAGGTTATATTGGAGTGTTGTGGTGTTTCACTGGAAAATGATGATAGGTTATATTGGAGTGTTGTGGTGTTTCACTGGAAAATGATGATAGGTTATATTGGAGTGTTGTGGTGTTTCACTGGAAAATGATGATAGGTTATATTGGAGTGTTGTGGTGTTTCACTGGAAAATGATGATAGGTTATATTGGAGTGTTGTGGTGTTTCACTGGAAAATGATGATAGGTTATATTGGAGTGTTGTGGTGTTTCACTGGAAAATGATGATAGGTTATATTGGAGTGTTGTGGTGTTTCACTGGAAAATGATGATAGGTTATATTGGAGTGTTGTGGTGTTTCACTGGAAAATGATGATAGGTTATATTGGAGTGTTGTGGTGTTTCACTGGAAAATGATGATAGGTTATATTGGAGTGTTGTGGTGTTTCACTGGAAAATGATGATAGGTTATATTGGAGTGTTGTGGTGTTTCACTGGAAAATGATGATAGGTTATATTGGAGTGTTGTGGTGTTTCACTGGAAAATGATGATAGGTTATATTGGAGTGTTGTGGTGTTTCACTGGAAAATGATGATAGGTTATATTGGAGTGTTGTGGTGTTTCACTGGAAAATGATGATAGGTTATATTGGAGTGTTGTGGTGTTTCACTGGAAAATGATGATAGGTTATATTGGAGTGTTGTGGTGTTTCACTGGAAAATGATGATAGGTTATATTGGAGTGTTGTGGTGTTTCACTGGAAAATGATGATAGGTTATATTGGAGTGTTGTGGTGTTTCACTGGAAAATGATGATAGGTTATATTGGAGTGTTGTGGTGTTTCACTGGAAAATGATGATAGGTTATATTGGAGTGTTGTGGTGTTTCACTGGAAAATGATGATAGGTTATATTGGAGTGTTGTGGTGTTTCACTGGAAAATGATGATAGGTTATATTGGAGTGTTGTGGTGTTTCACTGGAAAATGATGATAGGTTATATTGGAGTGTTGTGGTGTTTCACTGGAAAATGATGATAGGTTATATTGGAGTGTTGTGGTGTTTCACTGGAAAATGATGATAGGTTATATTGGAGTGTTGTGGTGTTTCACTGGAAAATGATGATAGGTTATATTGGAGTGTTGTGGTGTTTCACTGGAAAATGATGATAGGTTATATTGGAGTGTTGTGGTGTTTCACTGGAAAATGATGATAGGTTATATTGGAGTGTTGTGGTGTTTCACTGGAAAATGATGATAGGTTATATTGGAGTGTTGTGGTGTTTCACTGGAAAATGATGATAGGTTATATTGGAGTGTTGTGGTGTTTCACTGGAAAATGATGATAGGTTATATTGGAGTGTTGTGGTGTTTCACTGGAAAATGATGATAGGTTATATTGGAGTGTTGTGGTGTTTCACTGGAAAATGATGATAGGTTATATTGGAGTGTTGTGGTGTTTCACTGGAAAATGATGATAGGTTATATTGGAGTGTTGTGGTGTTTCACTGGAAAATGATGATAGGTTATATTGGAGTGTTGTGGTGTTTCACTGGAAAATGATGATAGGTTATATTGGAGTGTTGTGGTGTTTCACTGGAAAATGATGATAGGTTATATTGGAGTGTTGTGGTGTTTCACTGGAAAATGATGATAGGTTATATTGGAGTGTTGTGGTGTTTCACTGGAAAATGATGATAGGTTATATTGGAGTGTTGTGGTGTTTCACTGGAAAATGATGATAGGTTATATTGGAGTGTTGTGGTGTTTCACTGGAAAATGATGATAGGTTATATTGGAGTGTTGTGGTGTTTCACTGGAAAATGATGATAGGTTATATTGGAGTGTTGTGGTGTTTCACTGGAAAATGATGATAGGTTATATTGGAGTGTTGTGGTGTTTCACTGGAAAATGATGATAGGTTATATTGGAGTGTTGTGGTGTTTCACTGGAAAATGATGATAGGTTATATTGGAGTGTTGTGGTGTTTCACTGGAAAATGATGATAGGTTATATTGGAGTGTTGTGGTGTTTCACTGGAAAATGATGATAGGTTATATTGGAGTGTTGTGGTGTTTCACTGGAAAATGATGATAGGTTATATTGGAGTGTTGTGGTGTTTCACTGGAAAATGATGATAGGTTATATTGGAGTGTTGTGGTGTTTCACTGGAAAATGATGATAGGTTATATTGGAGTGTTGTGGTGTTTCACTGGAAAATGATGATAGGTTATATTGGAGTGTTGTGGTGTTTCACTGGAAAATGATGATAGGTTATATTGGAGTGTTGTGGTGTTTCACTGGAAAATGATGATAGGTTATATTGGAGTGTTGTGGTGTTTCACTGGAAAATGATGATAGGTTATATTGGAGTGTTGTGGTGTTTCACTGGAAAATGATGATAGGTTATATTGGAGTGTTGTGGTGTTTCACTGGAAAATGATGATAGGTTATATTGGAGTGTTGTGGTGTTTCACTGGAAAATGATGATAGGTTATATTGGAGTGTTGTGGTGTTTCACTGGAAAATGATGATAGGTTATATTGGAGTGTTGTGGTGTTTCACTGGAAAATGATGATAGGTTATATTGGAGTGTTGTGGTGTTTCACTGGAAAATGATGATAGGTTATATTGGAGTGTTGTGGTGTTTCACTGGAAAATGATGATAGGTTATATTGGAGTGTTGTGGTGTTTCACTGGAAAATGATGATAGGTTATATTGGAGTGTTGTGGTGTTTCACTGGAAAATGATGATAGGTTATATTGGAGTGTTGTGGTGTTTCACTGGAAAATGATGATAGGTTATATTGGAGTGTTGTGGTGTTTCACTGGAAAATGATGATAGGTTATATTGGAGTGTTGTGGTGTTTCACTGGAAAATGATGATAGGTTATATTGGAGTGTTGTGGTGTTTCACTGGAAAATGATGATAGGTTATATTGGAGTGTTGTGGTGTTTCACTGGAAAATGATGATAGGTTATATTGGAGTGTTGTGGTGTTTCACTGGAAAATGATGATAGGTTATATTGGAGTGTTGTGGTGTTTCACTGGAAAATGATGATAGGTTATATTGGAGTGTTGTGGTGTTTCACTGGAAAATGATGATAGGTTATATTGGAGTGTTGTGGTGTTTCACTGGAAAATGATGATAGGTTATATTGGAGTGTTGTGGTGTTTCACTGGAAAATGATGATAGGTTATATTGGAGTGTTGTGGTGTTTCACTGGAAAATGATGATAGGTTATATTGGAGTGTTGTGGTGTTTCACTGGAAAATGATGATAGGTTATATTGGAGTGTTGTGGTGTTTCACTGGAAAATGATGATAGGTTATATTGGAGTGTTGTGGTGTTTCACTGGAAAATGATGATAGGTTATATTGGAGTGTTGTGGTGTTTCACTGGAAAATGATGATAGGTTATATTGGAGTGTTGTGGTGTTTCACTGGAAAATGATGATAGGTTATATTGGAGTGTTGTGGTGTTTCACTGGAAAATGATGATAGGTTATATTGGAGTGTTGTGGTGTTTCACTGGAAAATGATGATAGGTTATATTGGAGTGTTGTGGTGTTTCACTGGAAAATGATGATAGGTTATATTGGAGTGTTGTGGTGTTTCACTGGAAAATGATGATAGGTTATATTGGAGTGTTGTGGTGTTTCACTGGAAAATGATGATAGGTTATATTGGAGTGTTGTGGTGTTTCACTGGAAAATGATGATAGGTTATATTGGAGTGTTGTGGTGTTTCACTGGAAAATGATGATAGGTTATATTGGAGTGTTGTGGTGTTTCACTGGAAAATGATGATAGGTTATATTGGAGTGTTGTGGTGTTTCACTGGAAAATGATGATAGGTTATATTGGAGTGTTGTGGTGTTTCACTGGAAAATGATGATAGGTTATATTGGAGTGTTGTGGTGTTTCACTGGAAAATGATGATAGGTTATATTGGAGTGTTGTGGTGTTTCACTGGAAAATGATGATAGGTTATATTGGAGTGTTGTGGTGTTTCACTGGAAAATGATGATAGGTTATATTGGAGTGTTGTGGTGTTTCACTGGAAAATGATGATAGGTTATATTGGAGTGTTGTGGTGTTTCACTGGAAAATGATGATAGGTTATATTGGAGTGTTGTGGTGTTTCACTGGAAAATGATGATAGGTTATATTGGAGTGTTGTGGTGTTTCACTGGAAAATGATGATAGGTTATATTGGAGTGTTGTGGTGTTTCACTGGAAAATGATGATAGGTTATATTGGAGTGTTGTGGTGTTTCACTGGAAAATGATGATAGGTTATATTGGAGTGTTGTGGTGTTTCACTGGAAAATGATGATAGGTTATATTGGAGTGTTGTGGTGTTTCACTGGAAAATGATGATAGGTTATATTGGAGTATTGTGGTGTTTCACTGGAAAATGATGATAGGTTATATTGGAGTATTGTGGTGATTCATTGAAAAATGATGATAGGTTAAATAGGAGTATTATGGTGTTTCACTGGAAAATGATGATAGGTAACATAACACTTAGCATAAGAATAGTTGTTTTAAAAATGACATAGGCACATTGTTCAATTAAATATTTTGAAATGTAGAATAAGCATTACAAATATTGTGATTAAAAAACATATTAAAGGGACTTGTTCACAGATTTTGGCATGTTAGAAGTTTGTCATTAAATGCTTTAAATTAATAAATATAATCATCAGAACTAAAGAGCTACAATATAAAACAAGAATAAAAGTAAAAAAAAGAAACAAAAAGAGAAAAAACAAGAGATGTGTTTGTCAGAAACACAATGCCCCCTACTGGGCCGCTTTGAAAAAAATCAATAAAAAAAATCGAAACCTAAACGCAAAGTGTGACGGAATTTTAGACAGACGGACAGTGCGATCACTATATGCCCACCTTCAGGGGCATAAAAATTTAACCACACAAGGGCTGGAACCACTGACCCATGGAGTAAAAGCCAAGCGCCGAAACCACTCAGCCATCCGTTTTCATGTTTGTATGTGTGTAATTCAGAGTTTATGTTCGGGTCGTCGTCGAGTCTTTACTACTACATTATGTGCGGACCTGACCATCCGTCTTCACATTGGTTGCCATTTATTTTATACTTTGTATAACTATCCACGTGTTGTTACAAAATATAACGATAACACAAGAAATCAATATTTTTAGATCGTTTCGCGTCTCAAACGCTTTATAATTTTATCAATTTCTAACGATGATTTTTAGTAAACGAAAGTGTATTTTCAGTATAAGTCTGCGGCATTAGTGTTATATCGCACACTGATGTACATTGTTCATTTATTTCTTGAATCTGTGACAAAAAGTTGAAATTTTTTCATTTTGATAAACTGTGAACAAGACCTTTAATCTGTTTTAAAAAAAAGGGAATAATTAACAATTAACTTTTTGAATGCAATTTTAACATACAAGTATGTCAACCAAGCCAGTGTAAAAACACACAATTTTATATAGCACAAGTAAAATACGGTAACAATACTGTACATTTTGAAAACCAGGAGTCAAATGACCCTCTGCTTGAAATGTGCATATTTCAGGGGTCAAAATACTAAATTCCAACATTTGCATCAAAATGATGCAAGGCAGATAATGTGCAGGATTCAAAAGTGAGAAAATTGCAAAATGCTTGCATCAAAAAGCAGGATTCTGCTTCAATTGAAATCTCTGTAATAATCTGTTGTTTTTTTTATTTTCGCACCTGCTTTGAAATTGATGACCCCTTTGCAGGTGAGGTAGGTGTGGATACGACTTATACACGTCACGTCTCCACAGTCCGTCAGTCCCTTACGTGCGTGGGACTTACTCACAAACTGGGGCTGCTGCTTCTGCCTGAAAGGACCATAAAACTCCTTTTTTTTTTTTTGAGTAGCATAAAGGAAATGTAGTCAATTTGTAAATACAAATTTTGAAAAAACCTTTTAAGGCGAAATGTATCTGAAAAGAGTGAAACTTGTTCCGTGTCATAAAACTTTTCTTCATTGGATTTTCTGTAACAGCAGCATGAACTCATTACCAGACATGTTATACCATGTAATATAATTATATAAAGTATAAATAATGAAGATAAATGCAAGGTTTATAAATTCAATGACATTCAAATGTAACGCATTTATACAAGAATGTTTATTATCTATTTGTAAAACTATACATTAAAATTTGAATGCGAGGGATTTAAAGCAGATACAAATATAATATAGATCTAAATTACAAAGATGACAAACATTACTAAAATTACTTATAACATGCAAAATAAGAAAGTAAAACAATGTTTACCACATAAGCATAATGTGATTCCTAATTCTCAAGTAGCGGTCCTTAGATTTTGTTGACCTCCTTCGCTTGTCAAAAAAGTCTGCATGTATCTGTTTCTCTTCATCGGAAATCACATTGAAGCTGAAGAAATTCTCTTTTGTGGGAGCTGGAAATGTTACAATGTCACCTTTCCAGTCCAGCACTTCA
>VMBQ01007858.1:0-40772 GCA_007657795.1 Dreissena rostriformis
CACCTGTTCACTGAACACATTGGCAAAAACATTGAGGTTCAATGGTTGCAATTTTTAGAAATTACCCTTTTCACATTGAGCTTTATTCATTTTTCACATTTAGATTACTATTAAAAGAAAATGCAATATATTAACAGCACTGAGTGTACATAGCATTCCATGTTTCCAAATTTGCATGCGGAATCAAAAATACTAGTATACTGATTAAAAAACAAAATATATATCTATGCTATAATGTACTACTAATTCCCGCTTATATAAGCGGCTACTGACCTAGGGCAAAATATACTTGAAGTTGATCAG
Organism: Dreissena rostriformis; assembly: GCA_007657795.1. Lineage (NCBI taxonomy): Eukaryota > Metazoa > Mollusca > Bivalvia > Myida > Dreissenidae > Dreissena > Dreissena rostriformis. The sequence goes on from VMBQ01007858.1 coordinate 304, forward strand.
TTAAAAATCCTTGCCGTCTAGTAGATTAATTTACCAAGAATTTAAAAACCGGTTCATGAACATGAAACGATAAAGTCATGGCCGCAATCGGTATTATTTAATTTTAAACAATCTGTTCTTTGAACCTTATGCAACTCAATAAAAAATGTAAGAAATAATCATCAAATCAATAATCAATAATTATGTAGGTCAATCACTAGGTCATGTGATGCCGACAATCAATAATTATAAAATTTTCAATTATAATCTACAGTTTTGGTACTTTTGTTCACTGGAACTTATCGTTGTATAACCATCGGCATTAGTTTTGCCAAACAGTTGGTTTTTTAATTTTAATGAAAATTTGTACTTCTTAGCACCACGATCAGCATCATTTTTTTTAATAAGATTTGATAACAATTGTTATGATTTGAGTACTTTTAAATACATGTTATTGCTATTACTAATGACTGGTACATTGATTTACTCTTGTGTTGTACATGCTCAGGACATTTCCGGAATACCAACTTGCTACTTCTTGTTCAGAAATTAAATTCAAAGCCGGCTATCATTAACATTTTGTGGAGTTTACTTGTTATTCGAGCTCAAAGCACTTCCCGCTAGCAATAATGCTATTCAAGCAACAGCAAAACAACACATATCGATGATATACTCTTGCTTTCTTAAGACATCAACTATTATCAACATGTAGGCAAGAGCATATATAACAAATATGATTCATATGTTGATTTAGCAATGTTAAATGTGTGTGTATAATGAAGCAATTTTGACTTTGATATCAACATCTGTTTCATATCTAGGTATATGTGTAGAAAGAATACTAAATGCTTACTCAACATACTGGTAGTATTTTTTCTGTGACTGATACTATTCTTTTTCTGTCACCAGAATGTTTTCTTATAACATATATTTTCTATAAGACTGACTCATTTCGTTGTACCCTAATAACATGTTGTTATTAACATTTAGCGATGTATGATGATGTCTTACTCTTCTGTATTATAGTTTTTCTGATTATGTATTAAGAACAGGTCAGCATGAGAAATGCATTTCCCATTTTAATCAAATGTTTTATAACAAATCATTTTGCATAAAAATACAAATGAAGCTACAAAACAACAGCCCTTTTCAAATCGTAACAGGAGCATTGGTCAATACCATAAGCCAGGTTCGCACTACTAATGCAGACGATATTCTACATATTGATCTACTTGAACGTCCCGTTTAACTTTGTCCTCTACGTCTTCAGCGGTTCGAGATTCAGAAGCGATCTGGTTGAATTGACCCAATTAAATAAACGCAGCAAAGCGCCCGACAGACTAGATATGGTTGCCGCTAATGGTGGACGGTCGACGGACGATCTTAGCGTCGCGCAATCAAACTACTCGTTAGCGGAGAGCACTCCGTCTGTGTACTAAATAACAGACTCGGGTAGTGCTCCCCATGGACGCGACGTCCCCGGATATGAAATTAAGAAGATCGGAACGCGGAATTCAGACCGCATCGAATTGACTGGAACACCGGAATTTCCTGTACATGACTATATTTAGCGGATATTGGCATATCTCTTGCCTTTCAGGTATGTAATGGTTATGAATGAAAAGGGTTAATAATTAATTGAATCCCTGTGAATTCGGCATATATGATCAATGTATCATAATTTATTTTCGTTTTCAAGGTTTTTGTGAAACATGAACATCCATTGTTAACCGGATTTGACATTTAAAATGAAAAGTAGAAACGTAAATACATTTATCTTCAGGCATAGTTTCAATAATGTACTTCTATAGTTTGATTTCTGAAAAGAAATACACAAGGGTTTAACCTATTGCAATCAATACAGGAGTCCGTTTAGTAAAAACCTCATCATTACATAAAACAAAGCTGAAGTTCATTCAAGCAAATATCTGTTAAATATTATTGTTGATAACGGTTTTTGTCAGCGTTTTGCTGCTTGTGTTATAACAATTTACGTCTGCATTGGCCCCCTACCTTCCAAACAGGCTGGTGCCTGGTGTTGCCTGACAACAAAGCAGGCTCTTAAGCTCTGTGCGAAACTTCGAGCCGCTGAAAACGTAGATGACAAAGTTGAATGTGGCATTGAAGTAGCTGGCTAGGTTGGCAACGGTGTGCTGGAACAGATGGTACTGGTAGTCGTACCAAGCCCTCTCCGGATGCACTGACCAGAGCTCCCTGATCTTTTGCATCCGATAGGGCTGGTTCACCATAATGACGGTTACCGGTGTCATCGTGAGAAGAAAGGCCACGCACAGGGCAATCATGAGCATCGACAATGAACGCGTGTCGTTCGCCTGACCGGAAACGTTCATCCGCTGACGTCTGGAACGGGAGCGCGCGAGCTGCACTACGATGATGACGTTGCCAGTGAGCAGCAATATGAACGGCGCGCCGAAAGACAACGTTAAGTCGATCCATTGGTAAACGTAGTGCCATAGGTCGTGGTACTCCTTCGTGGAGGGAGCGCACTTCGCGCCTTCGTATCCATTCACATCCATTATCACAGGTATTATGATATTAATTCCGAACACGGCTATCACAATGGTGACAATGATCAGCACAGCGTTTCGTGGGGAACATCTCTGTCTCACTTTATGCGGAAAGAGGACGCAAGCTGTTCTCTCAAGCGTGACAGCCACGATCAGCCATGATGAGAGGTGGATGCTGCTGTAGGTCAAGTAGGCTATCGCTTTACATGTGGGGTTACTTGGCAACCCGATATCATGGTCTCAGGTAGGAAGCACCCAGATTGGCAGAAGTCCGCTGAACAGCATGAGCGTATCGGAAAGCGCCAGAGCAAACAGATACAACGCGGTTGACGTCATCTTCTTCTGACGAAGCATCACGAAAATAGTCATCGCGTTTCCGATCGTTCCAACGGAAATAAGAATCGGCGGGAAAACCCTCAAGAGCAGCACCCGCGTTTCTCCATAGTAACCGACCGAAAAATTTGATGACGTCGTGTTCAATGTCTCCTTTTGTGTATCGTTTATCAATGTCACATCACCCGCAATCGTTGTTGTTGAATCCATAGTTTCCTTAGTTTCGACTTTTGTGTGAAAAACTTTATACAAGTCTTATCCGCGCCTTCACTTAAACAATTATTATACAATTTGGTCCGGAACGAGATTTGGATCCATTGTGTCAAAAAAGACTTTTTCTGTAGCTCATAGTATGAAAGTGAAACATCTAACAATCTAACATTATCTGAAATATGAGCGCTGAATTCCTAATATTGATGAAGGTATAATTTTGATGTAAACGGTCATAACATCGAGTCATACATTTTGCAATAAAAGCACTATAATTTGATGAGAATCAGTACGTGTAATGATCTAATTGCTGACTGTATGCTCACTTCACATGTTTTTGTAAATGTGAAACGCATTTAGATAATTAGGGCGCAATATATATAATTCACACAAAGTATTAAATATCGTGGTTGTCGTGGAAACGAAAAACCGGCATATTTATATATGTATAATGATTGTAAGGCTATCCCATGTATTTATTAGTCTAAACTTTTATATGCAACCGCTGCCCATGTTGCCTATTTAACAGAAATGAGATGATATTCTTTAAATAACTGTACATCAAATTATATATTTCTATAACTTTTAATTCATTTATATTTGTTGTCAGTAGTTTCACACTATTTAGAGATAAGTGAGTTAAACATGAGACATAATATAATGAGACAATGGTCTCTATGGTAACACAGGATTTGTTTTTCATATTTAAATCCAGTTGAATGCCAATAAGTACAATTAAATGGACTCATTTTATGGTATTGGTTAACACATTTGCATATAAAATCTTGTCCAAAACTGTCCAATATTTTTGGAAAAGTTCACTTGTTATTTAGATATCATGATTGTGCAAATCGTCAGAAATGATGTTGTTTTTGTTTTTAAGTATCGCGTCTATTTTGCACTTGTGATGAACACATTTATTTTATCGTATATTCGTTTGAATGTACCAGTTTTTTTAAAACATCTACATTTATCGAGTTTAATGCACGAACAATTCAAAATTACACGCGGAAGGATTTTGAATTCAATGTGATATTTGTTGATGTGTCTAAGAACCACGCCCCGCCTACCGAGTCAGGAAATAAACCATAAAACGCTTGACATGATGAGTGCAGAGTCAATCGTGAAACATCGACTAACTCCGGAAACTCCGTAAGATAGATCGATTTATGCAATTAATCGTCCCTGATCCAGTGTGGTACAGTGTCATATAACAAAACGGACAATAAATGAACATAATTATAGAAGGTATGTAAATGTTTAGCACCGTGTCACCGTATTTTCAATATCACACATTTATTAAATGTGTAGAATAATGCAAATATTTATTAAAACGCTGTTTATCAGCATTTTGCTGCTGGTGGTCTTAAGATTTCGTCTGCAAAACAGGCTGGTACCTTTTGTTGCCTGACAACAAAGCGGGCTCTTTATCTCTGTCCGATACTTCGAGCCACTAACCACGTAGATGGCAAAGTTGAAGGTGGCGTTGAAGTAGCTCACCAGGATGTCAACGGTGTTCTGGAAGTTAAGGTACTGGTAGTCGTACCAGGCCGTGGAAGAATCGACTGACGCGAGCGCCCGGATCTTCTCTTGTCGGTAGGGGTAGTACACCAGCATGACGGCCAACGGTGTCATCGTGAGGAGGAACGAACTGCACGCACAGGACAATCATGAGCATGGATACTGGACGCATGTTGCGCGCCTGACCGGAACTGCTCATCCGCTGAAGTCTGGAACGGGAGCGCGGGAGGTGTACTATGATGATGACGTTGCCAATGAGCAGCAGTGGGAACGGCGCGCCGAAAGATAAAGTGAAGTTGATCCATTGGTAAATATAGTCCCATAGGTCTTGGTGTAACTTCGCGGAGGGAGCGCACTTCGCGCCGTCGTTTCCTTTCAAATCCATTATCACGTGTATAATGATATTAATTCCGAACACGGCTAGCACAATGGTGACGATGATCCGCCCGGCGTTTCGTGGCGAACACTGCAGTCTCACATAAAGCAGGAAGAGCACGCAAGTTGTTCTCTCGAGCGTAACAGCCACGATCAGCCATGAGGAGAGATGAGCGTGGAGATAGTCAGGAAACATTCCACTTTACACCCGGGGTTACTCCGCAACTGGATGTCAATGTCCCAGGTAAAATGAACCCAGCCTCCCAAAAGTCCGCTAAATAGTGAAAAAGGTGAGCGTATCTGAAAGCGCCAGAGCAAACAGGTACAATGCCGTTGACGAAGCAGAACGATACTAGTCATCGCGTTTCCGATCGTTCAAACGGGAAAAAATAATCGGCTGGATGACCCTCCAGAGCAGCGCCCTTGTGTCTCCATAGAAACCGACCGGCAACCCCAATTCGGCTATTGTTGATGACGTCGTGTTAAACGTCTCTTGTTCTGCAATTTCTATCAACGTCACATTACCAGCAAGCGTTGTTGTTGAATCCATAGTTTCCTCAGTTTCGAGTGTGTTTTTCCTTCGAAACTCCGAAGATGTCTAATCCGCACCTTTACTTGAATATTTGTTTTAATATAATGTGGAGGGGAACGAGATGTTGACTCATCTGGTTAAATATGACCTTTTCTACTTAGCTCATATTATGTAAATGCAACATCTGACCAATCACAATCCTAAATCTGACCTACTGCAGCATCCGCCACGATCAGCCACGAGGAGAGGTAGATGCTGCAGTAGATCTGGTAAATGTGCGCTTTACACCCGGGGTTACTCATCAACCGGATATCAAGGTGCCAGAAATAAAGCATCCATTCTTTCAGAAGTCCGCTGAGCACAGTGAACGTATCTCGAAGCGCCAGAGCAAACAGGAACAACGCCGTCATTTTCTTTTGACGAAGCAGCACGAAAATAGAAATCGCCTTTATGAGCAACGCCCGCGTTTCTCCATAGAGACCGACCGACAGCAACCACCAATCGTCCAAATTTAATGACGTCGTGTTCAACGTCTCCAGTATTGTAACGTTTATCAATGTCACATTACCAGCAATCGTTGTTTTTGAATCCATAGTATCCTTAGTTTCGATTTATTTTCGTGCAAAACTCTACACACGTCTAATCCACGCCTTTACATGAACAATTATTATATAATGTGGTCGGGAACGAGATTTGTACCCATCTGCTCAAAACATATAACGAAAGTGTAATATCTGAAAAATCTTATTCTGAAATATGAGCGCTAAATTGATGAAGTTATAATACTTTTGATGTTTAAGACCATAACACCGATTTCAGACATTTTGTTATAAAAGCACTATGATTTGATGAGTATCAGTAAATGTAATGGTCTATTTGCTGACTATAATGTTCACCACAAATGCTTTTGTACATGTGGAACGCATTAAGATAACTAGGACGCAATATATATAGTTCACACAAAGCATTACATATCATGGTTGTCATGGCAACAAAAAACCGGCGTATGTTATTTATGTTTCATGATTTTAAAGAGAGTCCATCACATAAAAAAGCATCAAATGTAAACAGATGTGTGAGATAGCTTTCAAGCCAAAATATATGAAATTGACAAAAGTTCTCACAATTTATAAATTAGTCTAAACTGTTATATGCACCGGCTACCCATGTGCCATATTTAACAGAAATGAGGTGATATTCTTCGAATAACTGTACATCAAATCATAAGTTGCTAAAACTGTAAAGTTATTTATATTTGTTTTCAGTAGATTCACATTATTTAGACATAAGGGAGTTAAATATGGGATTTAATATAGAGATACAATGGTTGCTATGGTAACAAAGGATATGTTTTTCATATTTAAATCCATTTGAAATCCGAATCGTACAACTAATGTCAACATAAGTTATCGGAGGGTGTAGCAGAGTACGTGACACTTTATGAATTTAAGTTCACAAACAGAAAACTATGGACGCACTTATTTTATTGTATTAATTAACACTTTTGTATTAAACATCTTGTCCAACACTGATCAACGTTTTTGGAAATTTGCACTTGTCATTGAGATCTTATGATTGCACAACTCACCAGAAATGATGATGTTTTAAAGCATCACGTCTTCATTGCACATGTGATGAACACGTTTATTTTATCGTATATATTCGTATTAATTGACCCGAATTTTAAAATGCATTTTCTTTTTTGGAGCTAAATGTATGAAGACTAACAATTAACGCGAGAGGATTTCGATTTCCATGTGTCATTTGTTGGAATATCTAAGAACCACGCCAATAGACCGAGTTAGGTATAAAGCATTAACCGCTTGACATGGTGTGTGCAGAGTCAATCGTGGTACATCGACTATTTCCACAAACTCCGTAAGATACATTGATTAATACGATAAATCGTCCGTGATCTAGAGTTGTGCAGAGTTATACTACAAAACTGACAAAAGGCCTAACATAATTAAAATAGGCCTGTATAAGTATGAACACGAAGATGGCAAAGTTGAAGGTGGCGTTGAAGTAGCTGACCAGGATGACAACGGTGTTCTGGAAGTAAAGGTACTGGTAGTCGTACCAGGCCTTGTACGGATCGCCCGGATCCTCTCAAGCCGGTAGGGGTAGAACACCAGCATGACGGACAACGGTGTCATCGTGAGAAGGAACTGCGCGCACAGGGAAATCATGAGCATATATACTGGACGCGTGTCGTGCGTCTGAACAGAAACGTTTATCCGCTGACGTCTGGAACGGTAGCGAGCGAGGTGTACTACGATGATGACGTTGCCAATGAGCAGCAATATGAACGGCGCGCCGAAAGACAACGTAAGTCGATCCATTGGTAAACGTAGGCCTCTATTTACATCCATTATCACGAGTATTATGATATTAATTCCGAACACGGCTAGTACAATGGTGACAATGATCAGCACAGCGTTTCGTGGGTTACATCCCAGTCTCAATTTATGCAAGAAGAGCACACAAGCTGTTCTCTCAAGCGTGACAGCCACAATCAGCCACGAGGAGAGGTGATAGCTGCAGTAGATCAGGTAGCCTTGCGCTTTACACCAGGAGTTACTCAGCAACCCGATATCAAGGTCCCAGGTATTTAACACCAAGGTTGGCAGAAGTCCGCTGAATAACAAGAGCGTATCTGAAAGCGCCAGAGCAAACAAACAGGAACAACGCCGTTGATGTCATCTTCTTCTGGAGAAGCAGCACGAAAATAGGCATCGCGTTTCCGATCGTTCAAACGGTAAATAAGAATCGGCGGGAAAACGCTCCAGAGCAGCGCCGCCGTGTCTCCATAGTAACCGACCGGCAGTAACCACCAATGCTCCAAATTTGATGACGTTGGGTTCACTGTTTCCTGTTTTGTAACGTTTATCAATGTCACATTACCAGCAAGCGTTTTTATTTAATCCAAAGTTTCTTTAGTTTTGAGATGTTTTCATTCAAAACTCCGTCGATGTCTCATCTGCACGTTTACTTGAAGAATTTTTATATAATGTGGCTTGGAACAAGATTTCAATCAATCGGATGAAAAAATGACTTTTTCTCTCTATCAGATATAATATATCTGACAAATCAAAATATGATATCTGCCCACTGAATTCCTGTTAGTAACGAAGTTATTACAAATTTGATGTTTAACACTAATTTCAGACATTCTGTAATAGCAGCACTATGATTGGATGAGTATATGTTATGACCTATTTGTTGACTGTAATTCTCACAACAAATGATTGTTTTATCTTGTAAAACCCATTTAGGTACATTAGGGAAAATATAGATCAGACAACTCATCAAATATAATTGTTTTCAAGGCAATTCATCACATAAATATCAATACGTATACACAGATTTATGAGATTGCTTTCTTGTTATACATTTTATTTAATGGTACAATTGACAATCATCTCAAAATTTATTTTGTGGTCTTTACTGTTATATATATACCCTCTGCCCATGTTTAGAATTTAACAGAAAACAGCTGCTATACGTCAAATTACTGTACATTAAATAATTTGTTGTTTAGAATTTAACAGTCATTCATATTTGTTTTCAGTAGTTTCACAATATTTTCAGATAAGTGAGCAAAACATGGGACATAATATAGAGAGGAAATGCTCGCTATAGTAGCAAAGAAATTGTGTTGCCNAAAAAAATAACAAAAAAAAAAAACGATTGGGTTTCATATTTTACTAAACTACAGTTTAGAAACGTGAGAACAATGTGACAAATTGTTCATATTTGACCAAATAGAATCTTTATTTTATGTTGATGAGGGTTAAAAATAGAAATTTCTGCAAAATAAGAAAAGTTTTATAAGCTGAAATATTTGCATACAAATAATTGATAACAGCGGTATTATTTTTTCAGAGAAATAGTTTCGAACCGAAGTAATAACATCCACTTGGATAATGATTTTTGAAAGGTAAATCACATGTTATTACATTTGAACAGCATTTTTATATTATTAAAATGTAATTCGCTTCTGTTAAATGCTAATTTTGTTAATTGTAATCTATAACTGTTTGTAATTGAATGTAATTGTTGTTGTCTAATGTTATATTAATGAATATAAGATCTTCACTTGCTGCATTTGTCTTTTAAATTTGCAATTGAATGTAATTGTTGTTGTTTAACTTAATATTTATAAATATTATATCTTAATTTGCTGCATTTGTCTTTTTAATTTGATGAGATTGGACTGGTTCCCCTGTGCTAAAAACATTGATGGGATTATTTTTTGCTCTAAAATTGATAAAGATTCGATTAGGTTTTTCATTTACAAATGTCTTGTCTAGTGCTTTTGTTTTGAGTTTCGCTGTTTGGCAATTGATTCCATGCCATAAATAAAGGACCGCATTGTATAATATGTTTGTGTTTTCTCTTGTGAATGCAGCTGGTGCAGCTGGAGTTTCACTTTCTGTGCTTTTGCTTGGACCTGATTATCTCTGTGTTCATACGTTTGACATAGATTCACAGATTGGTATATAATGCAAAATAAATGTTGAACTGCAATGTACGCCTGGGTACTGCACATAGGCACCAGCTCCCCTTTATTGACTGCCTCTGTTGATTATCTATCTGTGTAAGCCATTACCCAATTACATATCTTCAAGCATTGTAAACGTAGGGCTTTCTTGCGCGCGTAACCGTGAATGTCTTGTGTAAAGAGATCGGGGACTATGTTACGTATGGTGATGCTTCACTGTTATTTTCCCAAATACAATGAGGTTTAGGGGTTGGGCTGGCAGATCGTCGGTACGGTAGAGGGGCTCTATATCTGTTGGCAGCTTATCAGGTTGCTTCCTCAGTAATGATTTTCTTTTCGGACAAAGCTAGATCCTCTCAATCTTCCTACTCTGTAGCTGTTAATGTTGATGTGCATAACGTGATCCTGTGAGAACCTGGTCTTCGTGATTTGCATCATGCATGGCTTTGTATTCCATTTTTTGTAGTGGAAGAGTGCCGGTCGTCTGTTCCATCTCTTGTATTGCTGTGGATCTCCCTGCACCAGTGATGAAGCACAAAGTCTTGTTCTAGACACTGTCGAGAGTATGCTGGTGAACTGGGTGCCGTCATCCAGGTGTTGGAGCCGTATTTAAGGTAAGATCTAACTGTGCAATGGTACAATATCTTGATAATTGTTTTTGTTCCCCACTGTATTCATGCCAGGTTCTAAAGATTTTAAGATTATATCCGGCTTTTGCCGGTTTACTTTCTACCTGTTTGTTTTCTTTGCATTCTTTTGTCGAATGTGATCTTAAGTAAGACTGAACCTTGGTAGAGAGTGTGTAAAGGCTGACGAATGTTCTTTGTTGATGCTGACGCACCAGTTTCAGTTCGAGGATGTCAACTTGCTCAAAGGCAGCAGCATTGTTATGTGGTGGTTGTTGCATATTCGTCTGTGCACCAGAGCACCAGGTGATCTGCGTACAACGATTGTCAATGATTTACTTGTCAACCAAAATATGTGTTTATTTGTAAAACAAATTCTTGAATAAACGTGTGAAAACACCGTACGCTGACACATTAATATTTTTACAAAACGACTTTTCCTTAAAAAACAACACCAACGTTTTTGCTTATGTCAAGTTAAAGCTAATGGAAGCATATTTCCTAGGAAAATGGACTAGCGAAAAGCAACTTACACTAACGGCTTTTGTGCGACTCTTTTGTTATAAGTATGTTCACTTCCTGTCGTGGAATAATACACATCTTTAAGACATAATGCAAACACTCCACAATCGACAATTTTGTGTGTTGTTTGTTTTCTACTTGGTTAGCAGGTATTTTAGTTATTTCAGTTTAAATCAATACGCTTTACTGGCAATACAGTTTAAAGTATTACTCGAAATAACGATATATATGTACATAGGTGCTCGAAAATACGTTGAAGTAAGTAACAATACAGAACACAAGTGTGAGTCGTTATCCTTTTACGCTGACACTCTTTCGAACTGTTATTCGAGACCATCCATTCATGTTATTGACTATTGAATTTGTTGACTGTTTTTCTTAAGAAATTTATTGACTTTATTGAAAGTGGTTTTAAACTTGCATTATATTGACCTTATTGATTGTGTCTTTTAACCAATGTATTTAATTGTCTTTATTGACAGTGTGTCCGCAATGTATTATATTGCATATATTGGTTTTGCCCTTACGTAAGAATTGACGTTATTGACAGCGGTTTTCACCAAGGCAGCGTGTTGCCTTTATAAACTTTGTTAAAACATGGTATTGTATTGACTTAATTTGTTGCGTTTTCACCGATGAATTTAATGTACTTTATAGATTTAGTGGTTTGCAAATACATTTTATATTTTTAATTTATTTTGCTATTTACTATTTACCAATAGATTGTATAGACTTTATTTACACTGTTGTATCCATGCATTTTATTGATTTATCGATGTTGTTTTTACCATTTCATGAAACTTATTTTCTATCTTTAAGCAATGCACTGTATTGACTTTGTTCATAAATGCATTTTATTTTCTTGATTGACTGTGGTTTTATGCAAAACATTTTTATTTACCCTTTGACTGTGTTTTACCAAAGCATTATATTATTTTCATTAATTGACTGTTGTTTTTATTACTAATGTATTTAATTGACTTTATTTGGTTTGTTTTTGCCAAAGCATTTTTTTGACTTCACTGCCTTCGAGTTTAGCCATGCATTTTGTGTTAAACTAAACATTGCTTTTCTTTATTAACAATAGATTTTTCCAATGCATGTTATTGACTTTATTGACGGTGTTTTTAGCGATTCATTTGTATTGATATTTACTTACTGGAGAGGGTTTTTAGTAATGTATTTTATTGACCTTATTAATTTTGTTTTTAACAATACAGGGTGCTTAATTGGTTGATTTTTTTTTACCTATACATTTTCTTGATAGTTTTAACTGTCGTTTTTACTAATGTATTTGAGTGGCTTTATTTACCGTGATTTTACTTATAGACTTTATTGACTGTGTTTTTATCTATGTATTTTATTTATTGTTTGGACTTTTTCTATTATTGTATTGAGTTAACGTGTCTTTATTGATGATGTTTGACCAATTCAACTCGGGTTTCCATTTGCTTTATTTAACGTGATATTCAACTTATAACCTTGAGAAGAATACAATTAGGGAAAGACTGCTAGCTAGAATATATAATAAGTTTATTTAACTAAACGTTACCAAATTAGCGGATTAAGTTTCGATGACTTCATTTGCTAGTAATATGTTTAATTATGTATTTTCGCTCTAATTGCTATAATTTCACTTTGAAAGGGGATACACTTACACACATCTTCGTGTGTATCATTCCTTGTTTCAACAATCTTTTGTTTTTCTTGTTCTGTGAAAACGTTTATCTTTCATCAAGATAAACACAATTTTGAGATAGTACAATATCCGCATCCAACAAAATGTTTTTTGTTGGAAATTAACATGGTGGCATTTAATATAATTTTACAAATAAACGGAGAAGTGTTAATGTGATAATACAAAAACTGACAAGCAGCTTTGGTTGGCTGTAACATAATGGTAAACAGTTCTTTTTGTTTTAACGTTTCAATTCTGCACAAAATAGGTGGCTTTTTGTACGCTTCGTAGCTTCATATGTTTTAATATGTCTATGTCTAAATAAAACAACATCAATGAAAATGTACATGGTAATTAATTATACAAGGAAACGATGCGCAAACTTTGTTTCCGTAAACACCATTGTAATTCTATTGCCATTGTGGAGAATTACTTAATTGAATCACCGGAATAAATAGGTTTGTTAACGTCTCGAAAATTCAATTAAATGGACGTACACTTTCTTTTCTAGAAATGATCATTCCTATTGAAGTCTTAAGATAAGGGATGTCTTTTTAAAATTGGACTCTTCCAAAGTGCTGTTCTGCGTTTTTGTCCAGGACATTACTTCACTTAAGAAACTACTTGATAAAGCGAGGATTTCATTTTCTGTTCACAAAGAATTACAAAGAAGAAACACAGTTTTATATTTGACAGAAATACATTTGAGAAAAGTGATAAACACATGACAAAATGGTAATATTTGAACGAATGGAATCTACATTTTGTGTTTATGTTGATTGAAGGGACTTGTCGACAGATTTTGTTTTTTTTTAAACACTCATTCAATATTACTTACAAATATATATTGTTTTGAATCATTTAAACTTATTGTAAGAGCAAGAAATAAAGTTCAATATACAATATTGCCTTATCTGGGATTCGAACCCTAGACCTCTGGAAGCAAAAAGCTCGTGTGCTACCACAGCCTCACTCATACACTCGCCACAAGTCATTGACAACGAATTATAAACGCTATATTAGTACAACACGTATTTTTCAAATTATCGAGGAAAAGTGTAACAAACGCTGTATTACGTTACATAGTTTAAATGATGATTTTTTTTATATGTTTAGCCTCTTTCTTGTTTATTTTGCTTGTTTAAACATAATTTATACATTATTTTTTTAATATATTACAATTATTTTGAAAATCGGCAAGGCTCGTGGTTCAGCTTTTCTAAGCCTCCAAAAAAAAACTTCGCTTTCTCGGCACCGACCTAGTATTCTCTATAATTCACAATGTGTTGATTAAATCTGTAAATATTTGTAATATAATGAAGTTTAAACCCGAATTCACACTTACTTTTTTATAATACATTGGAAGTATACATACAAAGGTCCTAAATACAAAAAAAAAACGCGTTCTCCACCAGGTCCATTGTGTTTGCTCCCAGACTAATTGTTGAAAATGATTAATGCTCGAATGGTGATGAACTATTGTGTCAGATTGAGAAAAGAAGCGGAATTTGTAATTCCTTACGTAATTATACCTTTTAATCAAGAATCCAAACACTTAATAGAACGACTTCTAAAAGTGCTTCTTCTAGTAGAAGGCTGGAACAGTAAAGAAACGATTAATACATATTAAAACAAATTGCTGCCTCGCCTTTGCCCTTATGTCTATTACAAATAGCTTCATGTTTACCATCCCAAATAGACATGCTTGCTAATTCAGCAATCATGGAAAGGATGCGCACAAGTTGTGTCTGTAAACACAGTTGTAATTCTATTGTCATTGTGGATGTGTACATAATTGAATCACTGGACTAAATAGATTGTGTTAACGTCTCGAAAATTCAATTTAACGGACGTACACTAGTTTTTGTAAAAATGATGATCCCCATTGAAGTCTTGAGATAAGGGATGTCTTTTTAAATTGGACTATTCCAAAATTATGTTCCGCGTTTTGTCCAAGAATTAACTTCACTTAAAAAAATACTTGATAAAGAGGGGATTTCACAAATAATAAAAAAAGGAGAAACAAAAACACAGATAAAGTTTTATATTTTATTCAAATACATTTTAGAAAAGTGATAAAAATATGCAAAAATGGTAATTTTTGACCATATGGAATCTACAATTTGTGTTTACAGATTTTCGTATTTTTGAAAAATGTCATTAAATATGTTTACTACCAAATATATAATATTTTGAATAGTGTCAACTCATTATAAGAGCAAAAAAAAGCTGAATAAAAAATAATTGCTTTTCCGAGATTTTATTAGTATAAAACATATTTTCCAAATTATCAACGAAAAACGTTTATTTATTTTATAGATTTTATATGATGATTACCTTTTAATGATAAACCAACATTTTAACCATTTTTCTAGTCAGGAGTGTTACTTCGCCTGCTAAAACATAATGAATTCAATTATTTTTAATCTTTAACAATTATTTTGATTATTTGCATTTTAACAAACTATGTACAAGTTCCTTTAAAACAGAAATTATGAAATATCGATACAATGAGGAAAGTGTTATGAGCTTAGATATCTCAGTGCTAATAATTTATCATGCAGGAATTTTTTCTTTTATAAATAAGACTCCCGGAAATCACATATTACAATTCAGTTGTATCACAATTTTGTACGAAATGTAAATCATATACTAGTATTATGGTATTTCAACAGCATTTTAATATTATCATAAATTAACCCTATTCTATTAAATGTGAAATGTGTAAATTTAAATCTATAAGTGTTTGTTATATAATGAAGTTTAAACCCGAATTTTATTATTCGCTGGTTTTTGGCCTGGGGCTAGCCCCAAGGCCATAGCAATGATGTATACCAATTTCTGAGCCTATCCGAATTGGCTGGCTGCCAAAAACCAAATTCCCAAAACTCCGGTTTACCACTTAATTCATGCGAAATAAAAGTAGTTCTTCGCAGATCTCAATAACCCGCATTGTAAATACAGAACATCACTATATAACATGACAGTGTCATAAAAAGTGTAAAAAAATATTATTGAAGCAAAATTTCTAAACTTTGGCTACGACATATGGTATTTCACTGTGCAGATCGAGCGCGCAAATCGAGCGCGACAAGCTATACGTGAGACAAAGTACCCAATATGTACACCGTTCTTTATCAGGGTAAGTGGATTTTCTTTTGTATACACATTACAAAGGAAGTATGAGTGTTTTCCTGATCTGTTAATTATGTAATAGAAAGCTCTTTTAGGCTATTGAAAGTGATTTATTTGACGCCAACAATAACAGTTTTTTTGCGGCCATGTTGTTGTTGTTGTATATCTTCACCGCCTATGTAGACGAACCTCTACCAGATCTGTAGAGTTGAACAAAAGGTTATCGTTCCCACCACCAGTATCGTGTAGTCCTCCACCGTCTATGTACAGTGTAGTTTATACACAAATATTGTATTTTCTTTCAGTCTCTGAGCTTCTGCACTCAACCGCTAGGGTCAAACCGTATAAATTCGGAAAAAGGGAGAAATTCGGACAATACATCCTAAATGCATTTTACGTTGCTATACTTCTTTCGCTTCAGTTTAGTCACTAAACTTCTCCCAAGCACACTTAATTTAGCCCCAGGCCTTCAGCAACTTCAGTGCCTTCAGCGCTTTGATTTGAATTGTAGTTTTTTTTAATACACTTATTTATTACGCATTATGCTATAGGTTACAATAAAAATCAGACACGCTTGCATCAACACCTTGCTATTTCATTTGTGTTATTGTTGTTGTTGGTATAAAATATTATGTGAACAACTAGTGGATCCTAATTTACTGGAATTTTCTCTGAAATTGAAATCATGTTGTTCGATTGAGTCTCAATGCTTCAAACATTAATGTGAATAATTTGGGCTCTACAATTTATCCAGATGTAATTAGGTTTTCTCATTTACACTGATGCCCCACCGAAACACACTTATTGCTAGGACCCGATTCTCTTTTTCTACGTGCGAGTGGTTAATACTTGCACATTACAATGAAACGCACAGGTTGGTGTAATATTACAACCCCTTTCGAAGAAGCGAACGTATATTGTTTTGCACCTTTGTCTGTCGGTAAGTTCGTCGGATGGTCGTGCCATATACCATTTCGTTACCGCACGATATATATAGAACACTTTGACTTAGAAAATGTGTATGAAAGCTACTTTGATGTCAACAGGTAAAAGGTCAAGGTCACAGAAGACATGCACAATTATACCATCTCTTACGAATTGCACATACTGACACTTGACTGCACGCAGGGGCATACGTTATTAACACAAACCACTTGTTAAACAAATTCAAAGAAAGTCGTAACGTGTATCATCAATATATTTCGTTCGCATAATCATCAACCTTTTTCAACACAACATAGTTATTATACCAATGTTTGAATATTTCATTCTAGTATATAATGATTACGATAAAGCAGTACTGTTTGAATCTCCATATATTATGAGAGTTACATACCTTTAACTAGTCAACAATCTAGTGTAGGGCTTCACCGATTCTTAGTTTAGATATCTATACGGCTATAAATATTGATATTACATAGTATCGTGGTTAAAAACAACAACATCACCACTACCACCAACAACAACAACACAAGCAAATATTCGTATATGATTACTTTCACCAATGTTGTCATTTACTCTCATAATATATATGTTTAAGATATTAACATATCCACAATAATTATCTTACGTGGCCATAAACACTATCTTATATTATTTACATTATTTCTGAATACAATGTCTTCTATATTTCTTGCTCTTAATATAGTGGATCATATTTTTGTGCAACTTAACGCGATTAAAATTGTTTTAAAATAAAACATCAAAAATGTGTGTGCACTACACCACTTGAAATTATCGTCATTAATTTTGTAAAGTAACTTCTCTGATAACAAATGTTGATATTCATGAGAAGTATACATACCAAGGTCTTCAATAAAAGGTCTTCAATAAAAACACCAACATGTTCGCCACCAATACCGTTGTGCTTGCTCCGAAAGTAATAGCTGTAACTGATTAATGCTGGATTGGTGATGCATTATTGTGTCAGACTTTCAAAACTAGCCATTTGTAATTCCTCAAATCATGATACCTTTCAATCAAGATTCCGAAAACTTAATAGAATACTTCTATCATAACTAGTTGAAGGCTTGAACAGCAAAAGAAACGAATAAAAAAACTATATAAAACTAAATGGTGCCTCGCCTTTGCCATGATGTCATTTACTTATTCATGTTTACATGTACCTACCCAAATAATCATGCTTGCTAATTCAGCAATCAAGTAAATGATGAGCACAATTTGTATCCGTAAACACAGTGTAAATGTTGTTGTCATTGTTGAGAAGTACATTACTGAATCACTGGAATAAATAGATTTCCTAACGTCTCGCAAATTCAATTAAACGGACGTGCAATATCTTTCGTAGAATCGAGCATGCCAATTGGAGTCTTTCGATAAGGGATTACTTGTTTCATTGTTTGTTTCCAATGTTCTGTTCCGCGTTTGTCCAAGACATTGCAACACTAAAGAAACTTTTTTGATAAAGCGGGGATTTCAGCTTTTAACAAAGAAAACAATACATATACTTACATGTATATTAAAGACAAGTGATAAAAATATGTTTAATGGATTATATTTCACCAAATTGAATCGACCATCAATACAATAATCCAAAATGTTTTGAGCTGACACAGTTAAAGTGATTGATAAAAGTGATATTCAATATTATATAAATACGTTTGTTGCAATTATAACAACACGTAGGATGACAGCCTTGACATCATATTGCGATTACAACACTCTAGTAGTATCACACTATAATCCGCTTCTGTTAAATGCAATACTTGTTCTTTCTATTTGAGTATGATTGTTTGTAATAGAATGCCGTTTTAAGCCGAATTTGTTATGTTTTGGTTTAATTGGACAGTATGCGTAACGGTTTTGTTTGCAATATTTATGTATTATTTTTTATAAGGGTTCAGGAAAAATCAAACACGCTTAGATAGTTCGTACATCCGTATTTGGTTATAGTGGTGTTCTTGTTTAATTTTTAGTAAACGACGGGGTGTAAGTCAGTTGTTGACAATTTGTATCATGCAAATCGACTGGGTCATCGACGCTACAATTGTCGATGAGTTTACTAATAGTTTGCACTCTACCATTAACCAAGATGCAATAAGGTTTTCTCATTTAAAAATGTTCTTCAACGAAACACAATTTTTCTGGGACCCGAGGGTTTTTTTTTTCAACTGCGTTTGGTAAAAACTTTGAAGCTTTACAGATTGATGTAAAATAAAAAAGGAATTAGTTAGAAGGAAGTGTCTTATTGGCGAAAATCCACTGAAGGCGGAACGTGTTGGCTAATCTAGGGCGCCACTTTACGCACATCCATTATGTCCCGTTTTCCACAGAGAGGCTGAAATCATAACACACAAACACTTTCAGGTTGGATCATCTGAAAATTGTTGTTCATTCATTTAAGAATTGGTAACGAAGAAATATGCGAAGACTGATGACGAACTATTCGAGCGTTCGAAAATGTTGACTGCCGATATATATTAATCATGCTTAAAAACCATTCTTAAATAAATTGAAAAATAATTGAAAGTAATATTTATAGACTCGAACAATTGAAATTCTTACTCCTTAGTCAATGAACGATTCAGGCATATCGGCGTATATCAACTGTATGACTTTTAAAACGAACAACACATTTCTTGTATAATGTGTCAAAACATATAACGCTGACACAATTTTATTTGACAAACCTGCTTTGCGGTAGTTTCCAATTTTAAGCGATCCAATACACACAGAAGAAACGTGGGGACACCATTGCTTAATTATCTAAATCAGGACTTTTCAGAACAAAATTAGCGCATGTCACCAAAAAGCTAATGGAACCATTAAGAAATAGAGAAAACACCTGACACTTCCGGCTATAGTCTGACACTTTTGTTTTTTGTAGGTTCACTTCCTGTTGTGGAATAATACCAATCGATCATGGCATCCGATAATCTTGCTTTATGCTTGCAACCCTCTTATAACGATTTAATGAGTATGTTATTGTTATTTGGCTCTCATCCTTTGCTACTGTAACAGATTCAATTATAACAATTTTTGGAAAAGTCGTGTGTTATGCAAACAATTATTGGAAAGTACACATTATATGTGCTATAAAACATGCGTTTAAGATAGCAACACTGCAGCACTTAAGTTTGTGCTGTCATGTGTATTAAACTGGTACCATTTGGAATTGACTGCGAGACCACCAATATATTTCATTGACTCATTACTTTGTTTTCAACAATGCGTGTTATATACTCTTTTTTTCCAATGTATGTTTTATAATTCATTAAAATACATTTTAATGAATTCATTGACTATGAGTTTTCTCAGAGCGAGGCGCCGATTCAGTATAAGCTTACAAGCAAACCGACAGTCATTAACAGTCATTAACAGCAGCTTTTTTAACAAAACAAAATGATCTTTACAAATACAACCAAACCGATGCGAATGGAGCGGTTCCAAACATATGATATTCATAATTATTGTAAACTATGAGACGCTAATGGTCTTTTTCAGGTAACAATGTAATCTGATCATTTAAGTGCGATGTCGGCATTGAAAACATCGGCAAACGGAGACACTCTTTGAAATTATTCTTAGAAATCGATGGCGTATAAAAGAAACAAACTGATTATTGTAGAGGCCAAGAACTAAACCCAAACGGCCATCTAGCATTACATTGGCAAGCCTACACGAAAGCTCCAATGAGTAACCCATTTCACGCATTAAATATAAGACTCAACTAATTTTTACTCTTTATTACAGGACCTTATAACATATAATTAGAACAAAATGGTTCTGTCATATAATGTCTCGACTCCAAGCAGCACGGGCCACCTGCGAACATGGCAAGCCCAAAGTAACTGCAAATAACTAACTGCACAAAAAAAATGTATATGAGTGCTGACTCAAAATCTGAAATCTTCCCGCTGAATTCCTGTTGTCGACGAAATAATGACAATTTAATGATAAACACTGATTTCAGACAGTTTGTAATAAACACACTATGATTTGATGATTATCAGTATATATCGTGACCTATTTGGTTGGTGACTGTAATTTTCATCACAAACAATTTACATTTTGAAACCCATTAAGATACATTAGGTAGCAAACTACAAATCAGAAAAAGCATCAAATAACATTGATGTCAATAAGTCCAACACATTAATTTAAAGCAGTAAATGTAAACAGACATGTGAGATTGCTCTTTTATAGATTTTATTTCATGGCGCAAGCCAAAACATATTGACAACATTTCGCAATATGTGTTTATTCGCCTAAACTTTTGTATACACACGCTGTCCATGTGGCATATTTTACGGAATGAAACGATATTCTTCGCATAACTCTATATCAAATAATATCTTGTTGATTTTTCAGTCATTTATATTTGTTTTCAGTAGTTTCACAATATTTAGAGATAATTTAGAGAAAACATCGGAATCATACAGATAGAGAATGGTTGCTTTGGTAACAAAGAAAGTGTGTGTTTTTTCATATATACATCCATTTGAATACCGATAATAACAATGAATGTCAAAACGAGTTCAGATGGTTTAATATAGTAATTGACACTTATTGAATTTAAGTTCAGACACATACAGAAAATGGACTCACTTATTTTATGGTATTGATTGACACTCTTTTATTAAACATTTTGTCAAACACTGACCAACCGTTTGGAAATCTTCTCATGTTATTGGGATCTTATGATTGTACAGCTCACAACCAATTATGATATTTTCTTGGAAAGTATCACCAGATCACCTGTTCACTGAACACATTGGCAAAAACATTTAGGTTCAATGGTTGCAATTTTTAGAAATTACCCTTTTCACATTGAGCTTTATTCATTTTTCACATTTAGATAACCATTAAAAGAAAATGCAATATATTAACAGCACTGAGGTGTACATAGCATTCCATGTTTCCGAATTTGCATGCGGAATCAAAAATACTAGTATACTAATTAAAAAACAAAATATATATCTATGCTATAATGTACTACTAATTCCCGCTTATATAAGTCGGCTACTGACCTAGGGCAAAATATACTTTAAGTTGATCAGTTAAAAATCCTTGCCGTCTGGTAGATTAGTTTACCAAGAATTTAAAAACCGATTCATGAACATGAAACGATAAAGTCATGGCCGCAATCGGTATTATTTAATTTTAAACAATCTGTTCTTTGAACCTTATGCAACTAAATAAAAAATGTAAGAAATAATCATCAAATCAATAATCAATAATTATGTAGGTCAATCACTAGGTCATGTGATGCCGACAATCAATAATTATAAAATTTTCAATTATAATCTACAGTTTTGGTACTTTTGTTCACTGGAACTTATCGTTGTATAACCATCGGCATTAGTTTTGCCAAACAGTTAGTTTTTTAATTTTAATGAAAATTTGTACTTCTTAGCACCACGATCAGCATCATTTTTTTTAAATAAGATGTGATAACAATTGTTATGATTTGAGTACTTTTGAATATATGTTATTGCTATTACTAATGACTGGTACATTGATTTACTCTTGTGTTGTACTTGCTCAGCACATTTCCGGAATACCAACTTGTTACTTCTTGTTCAGAAATTAAATTCAAAGCCGGCTATCATTAACATTTTGTGGAGTTTACTTATTATTCGAGCTCAAAGCACTTCCCGCTAGCAATAACACTATTCAAGCAATAGCAAAACAACACATATCGATGATATACTCTTGCTTTCTTAAGACATCAACTATTATCAACATGTAGGCAAGAGCATATATAACAAATATGATTCATATGTTGATTTAGCAATGTTAAATTTGTGTGTATAATGAAGCAATTTCGACTTTGATATCAACATCTGTTTCATATCTAGGTATATGTGTAGAAAGAATACTAAATGCTTATTCAACATACTGGTAGTATTTTTTCTGTGACTGATACTATTCTTTTTCTGTCACCAGAATGTTTTCTTATAACATATATTTTCTATAAGACTGACTCATTTCGTTGTACCCTAATAACATGTTGTTATTAACATTTAGCGATGTATGATGATGTCTTACTCTTCTGTATTATAGTTTTTCTGATTATGTATTAAGAACAGGTCAGCATGAGAAATGCATTTCCCATTTTAATCAAATGTTTTATAACAAATCATTTTGCATAAAAATACAAATGAAGCTACAAAACAACAGCCCTTTTCAAATCGTAACAGGAGCATTGGTCAATACCATAAGCCAGGTTCGCACTACTAATGCAGACGATATTCTACATATTGATCTACTTGAACGTCCCGTTTAACTTTGTCCTCTACGTCTTCAGCGGTTCGAGATTCAGAAGCGATCTGGTTGAATTGACCCAATTAAATAAACGCAGCAAAGCGCCCGACAGACTAGATATGGTTGCCGCTAATGGTGGACGGTCGACGGACGATCTTAGCGTCGCGCAATCAAACTACTCGTTAGCGGAGAGCACTCCGTCTGTGTACTGAATAACAGACTCGGGTAGTGCTCCCCATGGACGCGACGTTCCCGGATATGAAATTAAGAAGATTGGAACGCGGAATTCAGACCGCATCGAATTGACTGGAACACCGGAATTTCCTGTACATGACTATGTTTAGCGGATATTGGCATATCTCTTGCCTTTCAGGTATGTAATGGTTATGAATAAAAAGGGTTAATAATTAATTGCATCCCTGTGAATTCGGCATATATGATCAATGTATCATAATTTAATTTCGTTTTCAAGGTTTTTGTGAAACATGAACATCCATTGTTAACCGGATTTAACATTTAAAATGAAAAGTAGAAACGTAAATACATTTATCTTCAGGCATAGTTTCAATTATGTACTTCTATAGTTTGATTTCTGAAAAGAAATACACAAGGGTTTAACCTATTGCAATCAATACAGGAGTCCGTTCAGTAAAAACCTCATCATTACATAAAAACAAAGCTGAAGTTCATTCAAGCAAATATCTGTTTAATATTATTGTTGATAACGGTTTTTGTCAGCGTTTTGCTGCTTGTGTTATAACGATTTACGTCTGCATTGGCCCCCTACCTTCCAAACAGGCTGGTGCCTGGTGTTGCCTGACAACAAAGCAGGCTCTTAAGCTCTGTGCGGAACTTCGAGCCGCTGAACACGTAGATGACAAAGTTGAATGTGGCATTGAAGTAGCTGGCTAGGCCGGCAACGCTGAGCTGGAACAGATGGTACTGGTAGTCGTACCGGGCCGTCTCCGGATCCACTGACCAGAGCTCCCCGATCTTCTGCATCCGATAGGGCTGGTACACCATAATGACGGCCACCGGTGTCATCGTGAGAAGAAAGGCCACGCACAGGGCAATCATGAGCATCGACAATGAACGCGTGTCGCGCGCCTGACCGGAAACGTTCATCCGCTGACGTCTGGAACGGGAGCGCGCGAGCTGCACTACGATGATGACGTTGCCAATGAGCAGCAATATGAACGGCGCGCCGAAAGACAACGTTAAGTCGATCCATTGGTAAACGTAATGCCATAGGTCGTGGTACTCCTTCGTGGAGGGAGTGCACTTCACGCCTTCGTATCCATTCACATCCATTATCACAGGTATTATGATATTAATTCCGAACACGGCTATCACAATGGTGACAATGATCAGCACAGCGTTTCGCGAGGAACATGTCTGTCTTACTTTATGCGGAAAGAGGACGCAAGCTGTTCTCTCAAGCGTGACAGCCACGATCAGCCATGATGAGAGGTGGATGCTGCTGTAGGTCAAGTAGACTATCGCTTTACACGTGGAGTTACTCAGCACGATATCATGGTCCCAGGTATGAAGCACCCAGGTTGGCAGAAGTCCGCTGAACAGCATGAGCGTATCAGAAAGCGCCAGAGCAAATAGGTACAACGCGGTAGACGTCATCTTCTTCTGACGAAGCATCACGAANACAGATACAACGCGGTTGACGTCATCTTCTTCTGACGAAGCATCACGAAAATAGTCATCGCGTTTCCGATCGTTCCAACGGAAATAAGAATCGGCGGGAAAACCCTCAAGAGCAGCACCCGCGTTTCTCCATAGTAACCGACCGAAAAATTTGATGACGTCGTGTTCAATGTCTCCTTTTGTGTATCGTTTATCAATGTCACATCACCCGCAATCGTTGTTGTTGAATCCATAGTTTCCTTAGTTTCGACTTTTGTGTGAAAAACTTTATACAAGTCTTATCCGCGCCTTCACTTAAACAATTATTATACAATTTGGTCCGGAACGAGATTTGGATCCATTGTGTCAAAAAAGACTTTTTCTGTAGCTCATAGTATGAAAGTGAAACATCTAACAATCTAACATTATCTGAAATATGAGCGCTGAATTCCTAATATTGATGAAGGTATAATTTTGATGTAAACGGTCATAACATCGAGTCATACATTTTGCAATAAAAGCACTATAATTTGATGAGAATCAGTACGTGTAATGATCTAATTGCTGACTGTATGCTCACTTCACATGTTTTTGTAAATGTGAAACGCATTTAGATAATTAGGGCGCAATATATATAATTCACACAAAGTATTAAATATCGTGGTTGTCGTGGAAACGAAAAACCGGCATATTTATATATGTATAATGATTGTAAGGCTATCCCATGTATTTATTAGTCTAAACTTTTATATGCAACCGCTGCCCATGTTGCCTATTTAACAGAAATGAGATGATATTCTTTAAATA
Organism: Dreissena rostriformis; assembly: GCA_007657795.1. Lineage (NCBI taxonomy): Eukaryota > Metazoa > Mollusca > Bivalvia > Myida > Dreissenidae > Dreissena > Dreissena rostriformis. The sequence continues at coordinate 25,919 of VMBQ01007858.1, forward strand.
ACTGTACATCAAATTATATATTTCTATAACTTTTAATTCATTTATATTTGTTGTCAGTAGTTTCACACTATTTAGAGATAAGTGAGTTAAACATGAGACATAATATAATGAGACAATGGTCTCTATGGTAACACAGGATTTGTTTTTCATATTTAAATCCAGTTGAATGCCAATAAGTACAATTAAATGGACTCATTTTATGGTATTGGTTAACACATTTGCATATAAAATCTTGTCCAAAACTGTCCAATATTTTTGGAAAAGTTCACTTGTTATTTAGATATCATGATTGTGCAAATCGTCAGAAATGATGTTGTTTTTGTTTTTAAGTATCGCGTCTATTCTGCACTTGTGATGAACACATTTATTTTATCGTATATTCGTTTGAATGTACCAGTTTTTTTAAAACATCTACATTTATCGAGTTTAATGCACGAACAATTCAAAATTACACGCGGAAGGATTTTGAATTCAATGTGATATTTGTTGATGTGTCTAAGAACCACGCCCCGCCTACCGAGTCAGGAAATAAACCATAAAACGCTTGACATGATGAGTGCAGAGTCAATCGTGAAACATCGACTAACTCCGGAAACTCCGTAAGATAGATCGATTTATGCAATTAATCGTCCCTGATCCAGTGTGGTACAGTGTCATATAACAAAACGGACAATAAATGAACATAATTATAGAAGGTATGTAAATGTTTAGCACCGTGTCACCGTATTTTCAATATCACACATTTATTAAATGTGTAGAATAATGCAAATATTTATTAAAACGCTGTTTATCAGCATTTTGCTGCTGGTGGTCTTAAGATTTCGTCTGCAAAACAGGCTGGTACCTTTTGTTGCCTGACAACAAAGCGGGCTCTTTATCTCTGTCCGATACTTCGAGCCACTAACCACGTAGATGGCAAAGTTGAAGGTGGCGTTGAAGTAGCTCACCAGGATGTCAACGGTGTTCTGGAAGTTAAGGTACTGGTAGTCGTACCAGGCCGTGGAAGAATCGACTGACGCGAGCGCCCGGATCTTCTCTTGTCGGTAGGGGTAGTACACCAGCATGACGGCCAACGGTGTCATCGTGAGGAGGAACGAACTGCACGCACAGGACAATCATGAGCATGGATACTGGACGCATGTTGCGCGCCTGACCGGAACTGCTCATCCGCTGAAGTCTGGAACGGGAGCGCGGGAGGTGTACTATGATGATGACGTTGCCAATGAGCAGCAGTGGGAACGGCGCGCCGAAAGATAAAGTGAAGTTGATCCATTGGTAAATATAGTCCCATAGGTCTTGGTGTAACTTCGCGGAGGGAGCGCACTTCGCGCCGTCGTTTCCTTTCAAATCCATTATCACGTGTATAATGATATTAATTCCGAACACGGCTAGCACAATGGTGACGATGATCCGCCCGGCGTTTCGTGGCGAACACTGCAGTCTCACATAAAGCAGGAAGAGCACGCAAGTTGTTCTCTCGAGCGTAACAGCCACGATCAGCCATGAGGAGAGATGAGCGTGGAGATAGTCAGGAAACATTCCACTTTACACCCGGGGTTACTCCGCAACTGGATGTCAATGTCCCAGGTAAAATGAACCCAGCCTCCCAAAAGTCCGCTAAATAGTGAAAAAGGTGAGCGTATCTGAAAGCGCCAGAGCAAACAGGTACAATGCCGTTGACGAAGCAGAACGATACTAGTCATCGCGTTTCCGATCGTTCAAACGGGAAAAAATAATCGGCTGGATGACCCTCCAGAGCAGCGCCCTTGTGTCTCCATAGAAACCGACCGGCAACCCCAATTCGGCTATTGTTGATGACGTCGTGTTAAACGTCTCTTGTTCTGCAATTTCTATCAACGTCACATTACCAGCAAGCGTTGTTGTTGAATCCATAGTTTCCTCAGTTTCGAGTGTGTTTTTCCTTCGAAACTCCGAAGATGTCTAATCCGCACCTTTACTTGAATATTTGTTTTAATATAATGTGGAGGGGAACGAGATGTTGACTCATCTGGTTAAATATGACCTTTTCTACTTAGCTCATATTATGTAAATGCAACATCTGACCAATCACAATCCTAAATCTGACCTACTGCAGCATCCGCCACGATCAGCCACGAGGAGAGGTAGATGCTGCAGTAGATCTGGTAAATGTGCGCTTTACACCCGGGGTTACTCATCAACCGGATATCAAGGTGCCAGAAATAAAGCATCCATTCTTTCAGAAGTCCGCTGAGCACAGTGAACGTATCTCGAAGCGCCAGAGCAAACAGGAACAACGCCGTCATTTTCTTTTGACGAAGCAGCACGAGAANCAAGAGGAAACTTGAGGTACGTTTCAATGGCCAATAGCTACAAATAAGGAAATTTGGCTAAAAAATAATTCCATTTGGCTATAAGTTTTTCTTCATAATCAACTATTTGATATGGAAAATAATAAGAATTCAGACATAAATATGATCAGTGATTGGTACACAAGCTACTCACTTAAATGACCTGGGTTCAGTTCCCTCTGGGTCTTCACATAATGCAGCCTCAGGCGCAGAAGGAAATAATTCACATATTTTACTGGGAGCAAAAAAAGGCATTATTGTCACTCCTTTCATATTAATTGATTTATCAAGATATGCATTGAATGACAACTAGTGCACTAATTCTTGGAATTTCAACACTAGAAGGTTTTTTTCATGCAAGTTTTCACTAATTTTTATGAGAATATTTGATGGTTAACCAAAGTTCCCCCAGAACTTCAAAGCCATAGATTTTAATTTAAAAAAAAAAATACTTTTTCTCAATCCAATCTTCAGTAAATTAAAAAAAAACACCTCAATCTGCATTTTGACTGAGGTAGCATTTATAAATTTGAGGTAGCATTTATAAATTTGAGGTAGCATTTATAACTTTGAGGTAGCATTTATACATTTTTGAGCTAGCATTGTTTAATTTTTGAGCTAGCAATTATAATTGTTTGAGGTGGCATAGCATTTATAAATGTTGTCATCTACTTTTATTTTTATGCTCACCATATATATATATATATGGGGAGCATAAAGTTGCCAGTTTGTCCTTCTGTCACACATTTTTATTAGTTTCTCATATCGCCTTCAATATTTTACTGATCTCTTACATATATGGCATGTTGGTACCTTGCATGGACCTCTACCGTTTGATGAGGTTTGAGGTCACTGGGGTCAAGGTCACTGAGGCTTATAATAGATATTCTCAAGGTCACATTTTTTATTGTTTTTTTTTTTCCACACAATTAACCCATGTAAATTGACAAAGCATCATCAGGGAGCATCCATCAGTTTTACTGATATCCTTGTTTATTTAAATCACAATTTTGTGGATATATTAATTTGTGGATTTATAATTTAATTTAGTTTTTTTTTTAATGGAGTTCCTAGTAGGCTTATGTAAGTTGGTAAGTGTCCACAATAAATTGGTGGAGAGTCACTATAGAAGGTGGGCCCTGTTTATCAAATGCAAATTATATGGTCCATTGTTATTACAATACAACCTAATACAAAAGTAATCAAGCACAGAAGCTCTTTCAATCAGACGTAATTGATCACACGTTGTCATTTATTGTCTTTCATCCTCCACATATTGGCTGATAAAATTCAACATCCCTAAAAAACAGTATACAACTTGGGCATGAAGGTTGTTAGCAATTAGCGATAATCCTTTCCAATCTCCCTAAACGAAGTTGAAGGTCTCGATACATTTTTTTCTGCCTTAGTGTTCTACCAAAAATATAAAGTGCCTGACAGTGCTCCAGCTAGGATTTGAAAAGGGCAGGGGGGGATATCTTGTCAAAAGGGCACTTTCAACGCGCCATATTTTGTCAAAAGGGCACTTTCCAGCGCGCAGTAGTATCTGGAATGCTCCCTATTGCATATTAATTTTTATATTATTGATCATTGTTTTTAATTGTTAGAATATTTATTTTTTTCATTATTATTAAACCATGCAAATAAAATGTCTACAGTGAGGAATACATTAATAACAATGTTATAAGTGATTTATATATTATAAATTCTCCACACAAAAAAAAGAGAAGCGAGGGGGGGGGCTCGGAAGGGCCGGGCGGGTCTTCGGAGGGGCGGGGCGGGCCGTCCTTCATTTTAGGCCTATCTGGAGCACTGGTGCCAGCTCCATCGCTTCAGGATAATTCCCTGCAAGTAACTCTGAATCTTGGTTTTCATGTCACAATTACTAGTAGATAGAGAAAGTCATTTTAGTACACAATATTTCTTTAAATCTTGAGTGAATGAATCATTACACATCATGCAAATAAATACAGGAGTCTATTTTAGGTCTGAATGTGTTGGAACATCTCAGCTAACTCTAAATCATTTTGTAAGCCTCACACAGTTTGACGAACTGCTTGTTGGAATCAATACATATGGACATCTCAAACACCTTTGAATCTCTGTGGGCTTGTTTGGGGAAAACTTGGTTCATGAAGTATCGTCCCATAAAAGCCTGTTCTATCCGCACACGCTAATCAGGGACGGCACTTTCCCCTTTTAAGAATTTCTCTATGAAGGAAGTCTCTTCTATATAAAAAACCAGTGTAAGCGGAAAGTCCCATTGCACAGGCTAATCTGGGATGGCACTTTACGCACAGGCGTTAAGCCCAGTTTTCCCATAACGCGTCCCACTGTCTACACAGCACACTAACAGTTTGAGAGTTTGAAAGGCCTAACATGATTTTTCCCTACCAAAAGGACCCTGGCAACATTCCTAAATTGTTCGGAAAAAATGCTGCAATATTTCTGAAATACTTACAGATTGAGGAGTTGAAGGGAGACCTGGAGCAGCAGACGTCCCTGGAGGCACAGCTGAGACAGAAAGTGCGCGAGCTGGAGGACCTTGTCAAGGAGAGGCTCAACCAGACAGACGACACCGGGTCAAAGTCGTTTGGTCTCTCGGAGGAGGTCACCGTGCTACAGGAGGAGGTCGCAAATCTGCAGATGGAAATCGTGAGTCTAGAATTGTAACAACACTTAAAAAACAGGAGTGTGATTTCTCCTCTTCCTTTTAGCTGTTTTTACAAGAAATGACACCTCAACAAAGAGCATTCGAAATAACTTAACACATTGTCAATGAAATATCTTTATGTCATTTTCTCAAGTTTTAAGAGTTTTATTTTGGTTTGGTTGGCTATCTAAAATAAATAAATAAATTATACTAACTGTACTGTTATGCATTCAGCCTAAATGTGTTTGCATAAAGTGTTGTCTCAGATAAGCCTGTGAAGTCAGCACAGGCTTATCAGGGACAAAACTTTTTGTATCTATCGAATTTTTATGCCCCCGGTAGGGTGGCATATAGTGATCGCACTGTTCGTCTGTCCTTCTGAAATTCCGTCACACTTTGCGTTTAGGTTTCGAAAAATGCTCATAACTTCTATGTCCCTTGAGATATAACCTTCATACATGTATTTGATCTGCATGTGTATATGGACAAGGCCTTTCCATACGCATAAATATATTGACCCCTGTGACCTTGACCTTGAAGTAAGGGTCTGCGTTTAGGTTTCAAAATCTGCGTTTAGGTTTCGAAAAATGCTCATAACTTCTATGTCCCTTGAGATATAACCTTCATATTTGGTATGCATGTGTATATGGACAAGGCCTTTCCATACGCACAGAAATTTTGACCGTCCGTCCGTCTGTCTGTGTGTCTGTCCAAAAACTTTAACGTTGGTCATAACTTTTGCAATATTGAAGATAGCAACTTGATATTGGGCATGCATGTGTATCACATGAAGTGCACATTTTGAGTGGTTAAAGGTCAAGGTCATCCTTCAAGGTCAAAGGTCAAAAAATAAATATAAAAATGCATGTACATCTCATGGAGCTGCACATTTTGAGTGGTGAAAGGTCAAGGTCATCCTTCAAGGTCAAAGGTCATTTTATTTTTTATTTTTTTAAAGCGGCGCAGTAGGGGGCATTGTGTTTCTGACAAACACATCTCTTGTTTGTTTAAAAAAAGTCTCCTCTACACGACAATCCTGTCTAGGAGGAAAGTTTTGTCCCTGATTAGCCTGTGCACAGACTAATCTGGGATGACACTTAAACAATGTGCATTAATCCCCATTTTCCCAGAGCGAGACTCAAATTCATTCAGCATACCAATGAACCCTCATTTCCGTTGATTGTGCACAGACCAGCCTGCAGTCTCAGCTGATAGACAAGCGATCAGAGCTGGGTGCCATGGCGACGGAAGTGGACAATCTCCGCGGAAAGGTGATCTGTAGGGACGAGGAACTTGAGGATGTCAAGTGTCAGTTCACGTCCGTGAACAACGCTCTAGAGGTGGGGCTGGGCGTAGGAATGATTAGCCACAGGTCTTATCCTGGCCATATTGGGAAAACATGCAATTGCAGAATTGGGAATTTTTTCACGAGAAAAGTCCACTGATTTGGGAAAAACTAATTTAATATCAATCTTTATAATAATTCAAATTAGAAGAACAAAATCATATAAATTATAGTTACATACTTTGTAATATGTAATTAAAATAAAATTGAGTATATGACAATCATAATACACTTGTTTCCAAAAAAGCAACATTTGTTATTATTTATTTTTTTTGGAAATTGGGAAAAATAATTTAAAATTGGGTCTTGAATCAGAAATGAGGAGAGATAGATTCTAGGAACAGTGTTTTAATGTCCCTGGCATCTACTGATGTCAAGAGGCATATTGCAATTGGCATATTCTTGTGTTTGTTCGTTTCTCTGTTAGTCAGTAGGTTAAGCTAAAACGACACATCACATACCATCAAAAATAATGCTTCATACAAAGCTTAAATACTTGTATGCATCGGGTATTCGAACACTATCAACTCAACCAGCTCACCATTTTGACCTTGACATTCTTTTGAATAAACTTATTCAGACGAAGTCCAATTCTTGGTTAACCCAAAATAAATGATGTGTTTTCTCTAACATAAATAAAGTCTGCTATAAAGCTTTGATACTTACATGAATGATGTTCTCGAACACTATCAAAACATCACCATCACCTGACCTCATTTTGACTTTAAAATATGCCTACTTTTGAACCAATTCAGAAGATCAATATTCGTTGCCATCCATAGTTTAAATATGATGACTGCTGTAATGGTGCCTGTGTCTTTTTAATCCAAGTCAACTCGGGTAAAGGGAAAATATAAAAATAAATTGTGTTTGTATAGGTTTCCAGGTGCTTAATGTTTGCAGTTAAGAAAAGTCCCTTCAGCATCCCAGAATAAGTCCCGTCAACATGTATGTTTCAGCATAAGCCCATTTATGCCTAGCGTCTAAAAAAAAAAGGCCTTGGCAAACAGCGTAGACCCAGATGAGACGCCGCATGATGCGGCGTCTCATCAGGGTCTGCGCTGTTTGCTTAAAGGAATTTCTGTAAGAAATACTCTAACTATAGAAATAAATATACTAGACATCCCTAATTTTGGAAATAAATTGATCCAATTTAGAAGGATGGGAGAGTCCACTAGGCATAAATGGGTTAAAAGTCCTTCATCCTGTATATTTCAGCATGCCCGAATGGAGAAACTGGATCTGAAATGTCAGCTTGACGCTCTTCAAATGGAGAACAGCTCCCACCGCTCCAAGGGGAACTCCATATTTTCTGAGGTACCTTTGAACTGACATACCGTAATTACTCTTAAGTTTTCGACACCTAAAAACTATGTATGAAAATTTAGATACAGTATGTATTCGAAGAATACATAGAGGAGTTTTGTTGGATTCGGTGGAATATTGATTTTATTTCACGAGTGATCATAGAAAATAATATTTTCTTGAGTGATCAAGAGTGAATTTAAATCAATATTCCAACAAATCCAACAAAGTTTCTTTTTAATTTATGCTTTTTTTCACCGTTTATTTACATTGTAAAGAGTTTAACTGGAGAATTTTGCTGGAATAATGGCGTCATTTCGTCCAAAAAATGACGTCATTTCATAAAAAAAATACCAGTTTTAAATACCATTTTTATTTCACTGATATTTCTCTATAAACCATCGGAAAGCATATAATAAATACATTTCAACAAACAATAACATATCAGAGCTCCAGATAAGGTTTTTTGAAATTCTTAACGTTACTACCAGATTTAAAAAAAGAATTCTTAACTCTGAAATTTTATTCTTAAAGTTACTACTAAGTTTAGAAAAATAATTCTTAACTTTTCTAAATGACCCAAAAATTAATAATAATGGGTATTTTCATGCAACAAAAAAAAATACTTGCAACTTTATTTTTACGAGTTCAACAGTGTCTATTCAGTATTATACTATCAAATTTTTACTTGTTAGGAATTAATGCAGTAGTCAAAACAACAGAACACATGTGGAATATCAATAACATAATGAGACAGAATCACTTTTTAAAGCTCACAACACGTTATCGGTATTACGAAAATTGCATTGACAACTATTTCACGGTCGCAATTTGCCAAAATTATATGACAACTCTTAATCATGCTACAAATGTCAATAAACTGGCCACAAAGATATATAAATCAATCCACTATTAAGCATAAATTTGATCAGTAACAAACTGTTAATGCCCCGATTACAACGATCTGAGTTGCAGATAGTTGCAATAATGTAACTCTGGACTCCGTTAACACTACGTTTCGAGTTACAAGTCGAGAGGATACAAGCAATGGAGCAAAATCAAAATCTATAAAATAACATTTTCTCCGGCAATTAGAGTAAGGGTCACCCAAGAAAACAATTTGTATTCATTCCCAGACGAAAAAAATAAACAGTTAACGACATAAAACATACTTTTATCGAAAATTAGATTTCCCAATAAAAACTCGGTCAAATTTCGGCCATGACAGTTACCGCGTGATCTCGCGAGATTTGAAAAAGAAATGTAGGAGGAGCTATGCCATATAAGGTAATCCTACTACGCATTTACGTAGGCCGCCATGTTGGCTTTATTGAAAAATACTACGATTTCCATATATGGGTTTCTGGCCTATTTTCTGATTGGCTGCCAAAAACTTATGCAAATAAGGTCAAACCGGAAATTCCCACGTTTTGTTGAAGATGGCGGACAATCTAGGCGAAATAACTCTGATCCTTTTTTTGGTTTTGGAAAAAGTGGAAATAACGCTTTAATTGGTATGTTTCATTAGAAATTTTTACTCGTATGAACTGGAAATTCTTTTTTGTCCTCAAATAGTTCAAGTTTAATGCTCTACACTGNAAAAAAGGCCTTGGCAAACAGCGTAGACCCAGATGAGACGCCGCATGATGCGGCGTCTCATCAGGGTCTGCGCTGTTTGCTTAAAGGAATTTCTGTAAGAAATACTCTAACTATAGAAATAAATATACTAGACATCCCTAATTTTGGAAATAAATTGATCCAATTTAGAAGGATGGGAGAGTCCACTAGGCATAAATGGGTTAAAAGTCCTTCATCCTGTATATTTCAGCATGCCCGAATGGAGAAACTGGATCTGAAATGTCAGCTAGACGCTCTTCAAATGGAGAACAGCTCCCACCGCTCCAAGGGGAACTCCATATTTTCTGAGGTACCTTTGAACTGACATACCGTAATTACTCTTAAGTTTTCGACACCTAAAAACTATGTATGAAAATTTAGATACAGTATGTATTCGAAGAATACATATACATACATGTAGAGGAGTTTTGTTGGATTCGGTGGAATATTGATTTTATTTCACGTGTGATCGTAGAAAATAATATTTTCACGAGTGATCAAGAGTGAATTTAAATAAATATTGCAACGAATCCAACAAAGTTTCTTTTTATTTTATGCTTTTTTTCACCGTTTATTTACATTGTAAAGAGTTTAACTGGAGAATTTTGCTGGAATTTCATAAAAAAAATACCAGTTTTAAATACCATGTTTATTTCACTGATATTTCTCTATAAACCATCGGAAAGCATATAATAAATACATTTCAACAAACAATAACATATGCTTGTACAATACCACGCCGTATGATGTTAATTACTTTTATATATGTTTCACTTTAAGCTGTTGGGTGAAACCATTGTCAATTACTAGTATACGTAGTTATTTACCCAATATCGCAAATGAAATGTTCCATCGCCTTAATGCAATCCTCTGGCAGGTTTTATGATGCGGTTGTAAAAATGCATGATCAAAGTGTCCCAGATAAGCGCAACAGGGCAGAATAGCATGTAAAATAAACTGTCAGAAAATTTAGAGTCATTAATTATGGACGAAAACCGGTATGTCCAAAAATAATTATTTTTGGAAAAAAAAGTGGTTGTCTGAACATTTAGAGTGTCCGAAAACTTAGAGTCATTACGGTAAAGTCTTTTTCTTGTTATCCAGTGAAATGAATAAAAATATATTATTAAGCTTTTCAGTTGTTTTAATAAAACCTCATTTTGGTTTCACCATGGAAACCAGTTTTATTACTTATTGGGTTTCTATTCTGTTTAAAAGCATATTTGGTGAATTTAAACAATGACGAAAATATAAGTCTGTTTAATATTGTTGTTAGTATTACATTAAAGTAAGCAAACTTGGACGTTTGTAAATTTATTCAAGCAATTCTATTTTGCATGATGCCAAGTACAACAAACATTTGAGATAAGTTAATAAAGAAATCATTATATTTATACATAATGGTTAACATAATTTACATAAAGCTGCTTTAACTTGCCTTTAACTCTTTCAGTGCTGGAACCGAATTTTGAAGGCCTTTGCAAACAGTTTGGATCCAGATGAGACGCCACAGAATGTGGCGTCTCATCAGGATCCAAACTATTTGCTATTCTGATATTATTCTTTGAAAAAAATCAAAGAAAATGCTAATTTTAGAATTTCAGCAGACAACATTTTAGCAGACGACAAATTTCCCAGCATGCAAAGGGTTAAACTACCGTTAACAGCATGACAAGTACATAAATGTACTATAGCAAGTTTTGATTTCCTTTATAATGACTGGTTTCCAGTTGGATGACAGGCGAGTGGATGCCGAGACAAAACTGATCTCCCTTCAGCGGAAAAATGAGACTCTTACTGAGAAATACCTTGCAGAGAAACAGCAGAACTCTAGATACAAGGTACTAGCTGAGCCTGACTTGGTAGCCTCAGGTATGATTGAATCTGCGCCACATTTCATATCCGGGCCTCAAAAATTCAATTTTAAACCTCTCCACATATTACGCTGGCAGCATTATCCGAATATTGCTCATCAGTAGAGTGTTGTAAAAAGGGATGTGATTGGCTGTCGTTTCCCAATCTTCCAATTAAAATCAGTCTTTGAGAAACTTTTTGTTTGTTTCGTTTTCAAATGGCATTGTTGGGTCTTTCAAAGAAAAAGAATAAAATATTGACAGAACAAACGACTATCACCATATATCGGTGATGGAAAAATCAGTGAAAATCAAATTTTAATAGGAATGGCTAGAAGCAACCGTGAATATAGATCAGAAAGTAATACCAGTTTATGGTGACCATCCTGGGCCTGAATTCGCAAACCATTTCTTTGACTTAAGTCTAAGAATAGAGAATATTCTTTAAATTGGAGTATCGAAGAACTGCTTGAATTTGAATCAAACTTGGCATAAGGCACCTCTATCATTCTTCCTGTAAAACATTTTGTAAATGACAAAATCTCCAGTTGTAGCCAGTATATTTTCAAACCCTCGACAGAATAAAAAAAGTCTTAAAATCAATAAAAAAGACCTTAAACTTTGCATATATACAGGCTAAAACTGGTGAATACCGGCCCAGATCTTTCCCTACAGTGAGAATATGATGTGGAAGACAAATGGCTTTTCTTATACTGGTGTACCTTTGTATGATTATCAATGTAGCCGTATATAACTGAGAATTTGAAACTAACAGTAACAATTGTTAAATAAAATGTGCAGGTTTGATTAACCCTTTCCCTCAAAAGCAAAGTGAAAATGGCTATGTGCAAACAGCATAAAAACAGAACAGCCTGGGAGTAACTCGCAGGCTGTTCAGGTTTTATGCTGTTTGCTGCTCATCAGTATCTAAGGGTTGGAAATGAAGCCTTAAAAACATGAATCCAGAAAGAAAGGCTTTTGATTTAATTTGATTCGATCAGGGACTGCGAATGTGTCAAAATGCGTTTACAAGTGGTAATGCCTGGTTGTGATAAAATATGTCGAATTGTTATGCCCTACTTTTGTCCACAGAGGCAGATATCCCAGCTGTTGTTGACCAGCAACTCGGGGAAGTTTGATGATGACTATGTGAACAATTTGGAGTGCAAGCTGAGTCAAGCACGGCAGGAGATTCGCACACTATTGGAGGAGAAAGAAGCCTGGCAAAAGGTTTTACCAAAACAATATGAGTCCCCCTCTGAGAAAAAGGGGTTAAAAGCATGTCCGCACAGGCTAATCAGGGATAACACTAACCGCCTAGACTGGATTTTCGTTTATAAGAGACTTCCTTTAAACAAAAAATTACATAAAGACGGAAAGTGTCGTCCCTGGGACTCACATAAATTAAACCCCCTTTTCGCAGAGCGAGGCTCATATCTGTTTGGGGCTCTTTTTATACCATTTTTAGTCACACCATTTAAAAATGGACTTAGACTCAAGAAACATTTTAAGAAGTGGGAAGCAAGGTTCTGTTTCATGCCTTTAACAGATTGTGGTAATTTTATAATTTGTTGTGTTAATGATTTAGTGGCATTAATACCATCATACTTCTGAACACTAGTATTTCTCTGTCTGTCCATAGAAACAAAATTGTCATTTCAAAGTACCCTTTTCTATGAACAAAATTTAAATCTGCATGCATATGAAGTTGCTTGTATGCAGTTGTAATTATTGTATGTTATGCTCCTTTTTTCAACTTAGAAAACATAATCATTGACAACACACTATAAATTAGAAAATACGGTATACAGGGTATTTGTCTCTACTTTACCAAGCCCTACTTTGTGTTAAGTCTGAAGTCTATCTGTATTCGAGTCTCTTAAATGGGAAGCTAAAGATTTGCTCTAGTCTTAAAACTGTTATCTGCCTCTGTCCTCACCAAGATTAACATTTGTAATTATTATATCTTTATTCCAAATCCCAACTATGGAACATGAAGCAATATTGATTTTTGACTGTCCTAAAAAGTTTAAAGTGCTCTACAGATTTTGTTATGTACATGTACATAATGATGACTTACTCAAACTGTGTCGGTTCCATATTTTACACTTTAGCATTTAATTGATATTACATTTACTACAAAATAAATAATTACAACAGTTAATTTAGAGTTTTACATACTTTTAATATAAAAAAATAGTGACGCATTTAATGACCAATTAAATATCAGGTTCCAAATCATTATGTTTCAGAAAGCTGAAAGCCAGCCCATAGCAGAGCCTACTGAGACCAAACTAACAGACAGTGAATACACACGCTACCTGAAGACTATCATACAGGGAAAAGAGTAGGTTCTAATTTAACTGATAATGTATTACTATGAGATAAACCTACTACCAATATTGTCAAGTGTGCTACTTGAATATATACTTATCTTGCTACCCAGATGCTTAGACAAAAGAACAAAACATCACATTTTACCAAATATTGCTTTGCTGAATGTTGCTGTAAATTTGTACATGTATATTAATATGATTGATAACAACATATGTTGTTAATTCAGTTTACTTGGATTTAGGCAACAAATTGTTACTGGCCTGTTTTTATGCCCCCGAAGGTGGGCATATAGTGATCGCACTGTCCGTCTGAAATTTTGTCACACCTTGCGTTTAGGTTTCGAAAAATGTGGAAAAGCACTTTGCGTTTAGGTTTAGAGAAATGTGGAAAAGGGGGGCATATGTCATCCTATGGTGACAAGCCTTGTTATTTCATTAATTGTCCATTAAATAAAATTAAATAAGTTTTAGAAGAAATTATCATTTTTACATGTACATCTCCATTTTATCAACAAAAAATGTCATAAAATAATTTCATGCTTTATTTATTTTGAATAGTGTATCAGTAATAGAAAAAATAATTTTGAAGTATGTATAGCCTTAAAGGCCGTCTTTTAATTTGTGATGGTCTTTATCTCTATGAGCTTTAGAAGTTTTTAGTAAACTTAAAGGTGGACCAACTGTGCCACAGTTGTCTGTGCATGACCACACTGTTATTGAAGGTACAAGTACTAATCTGTTGTCTGTTAATATAGCAATGCTAGGGAGATACAAGAGCAGCACTGTCAGTACTGGACTGGACAGTCAGTCTACCAATTCAAGACAGGATATTCAAGAGCTGGACCAACATTATTGTCCTAGTCACCCTTACATATATGAGCATCATTCTGTGAAAACTGGGCTGAATGCATGTGTGTTTAGTGTCGTTTCAGATTAGCCTGTGCTGTCGGCACAGGCTAATCAATGACGATTCATTCCGCTTTTATGGATTTTTTTTGTTTAAACAAAGTCTCTGATCTAAACAAAAATCCATCTTAAGGTGGAAAGTGTCTTTCCAGATTAGCCTTTGCAGACTGCACAGGCTAATCTGGGACAATTATTTACGTATATGCATTAAGTCAAGTTTTCCATGTGCAAGGCTCATATATTTCTGTCTTATCACTTTCAGACAGAAAATTCTAGAGCGGAACAAACATTCTAATCCTATTTACCCCCTACTATCGGTATATTTTTCTCTGGCCCCATTTTGCAGACAGGAAGTTCAGGAGCTGAGCAAGGAGGTGAACAGGAAGTCCCTTCAGCTGCTGGACGTGCGCTCCCTGATGTCTGAGAAGGAAGCCAGGGTCGGTCAGCTGACCACGGAGAAGGACCGTCTGAGGTCACAGAGCATGAAGCTCCTCGCACAGAACCAGGAG
>VMBQ01007859.1:0-42847 GCA_007657795.1 Dreissena rostriformis
TTTCAGTTCTCACTCATCAGCAATTAGAACCCCATAAGAAATAAATACATGCCGACTGAGCTACGTCGACAATTGCATACATTATGTCGTTGTTAATAAGATATATTGGATATAATGCATGCATACAATTCTTCTGGTTATTGATAACGAAAAAGCTATGTGCACCACGAGCCTTAGTTATAAAAACAATATTACTAATGAAGGAAAACATGCTACTTAGTATGCTAAAATAATCTGGATGTTACAATAAATATATCGTCAAGCATTGTTCTGTTTTTATCATTTGTTTCTTATGGCGACTAACGTCTGGCTATTTTTATTTATGGTCATGATATAAGGTTTGTGAAAAAAGCGTGAACAAATAGTGATTTTCGTTTTGACAATCTCTAATAAGATCCTTTAATGTACAGATACTCTTATCGAATTCTTAATACAATTCGTTTTTATAACAAATTGTTGTCAAATATAAACTTAAGGGCGATGCGTTACTTTACTTAATGTATTGCTTAAAAAATGATTTTCATTGGTAGTAGTTTCTAATGCGTGCATTTGTGTGAACGGAAAAAATAATAAAAACAATATCACCGAATATGATGTTTTGAAAGATTGCACTACGCAATTTATACTTAATCATCAAATACACCACAAACACGAAACATAATAGAAATAGGTGCATGAACAGAGGATTTTGGTAATGGGTTTCACATGTTTACAACACATTTCATATATACCCTGTTTGAAAAATGCCTCGATTATGGAAATATCCGCGAGGGAATGCAGGTTGCTGGGCGGTCGGATCAATCTTTGGCCGGCGCATAACTTTATCCTGCATAGGTAGATTTTCAAATAGCTTGATATGGGTAACACCAATGGAAGATAATGTATCGCGCACAGCAACCAGACCCCAAAATGAAATGGCAAGGTCACAATCCAAATTTCAAATACCAGTATAAGAACTTAATCATAAGCTCATTGTATAAAATGCATAACATCTCCAATAACTTAGCAAATGCGTGTGCTTAAAGCAATATCAGCCGAAGTGTCATGTGGAAGGCACAGGTCCCTTCACCCAAGCTCAAATTCACTATTCAAAGTCTAAATTCGAATAAGACATTAATTTATTATTAACACGTTTTCCAGAGCATAACTTTGCCCAGCATCGATGGATCTTCAACTAACTAGGCAGAAGTAATACACATAATCAAACTGTGTCCCGCAGCAAAAAATATGCTCCAGGAATCTAAGGTCAATGTCATAATATATGGTCACTGGTAAATTTCAACGCACCACCATCTAACACTTCGTCCAACATAGAATTTAAAATGAGTTTGCATAAGTGACAATCATTGTGAAACGGAATGTCGCGCGCAAAATAATAATTTCTCTGCCTCAAATGTCAATGTGACAGTTCATGTTAAAGGATAGGAATCAGCATCGAACTAATGTCTGGAGCACAAAGTTGTCCAGCATAATGACTTTAAACATAACATGGCATAAGTGACAGGCATTGTGCGAGTACATGTCATGCACATGAACATGTCCTTCGACCCAAGGTCAACGTGATTGCCCAAGGTGAAAGGTTTATACTTTGACCAGATCATTACTTTGTGCATTATTGATGGGTTATCCAGTATAATTGGATCACAGTTGAATGTCAAAGGTAAACAACAAGGCATCAACCCTCAAAGCATTGTTCTGAGCAGCACTTGTTCCAGCACTGATGGGTTTTCAAATACCTTGACATAAGTGACACAGATCGTTTAATGTAGTGTCGCGAACATGACCCAGTTATATAGGCCACAATTCTTGGTCAGTGGTCAAACTATAGTCTTAAATGTTAAAGGAACTCGGCAGACATTTTAAGCATACTGTGAAAAAAAGAGGTCGTTAGATCAAAGATCAAGATCACAATTCCAGGTCAAAAGTACAGTATGAGAAATCGTTTTAGAGTTTGTGAAATGTTTTTGTTATTGAAGATCGTTCCTTTTTTTATCTGTTATGAAAAAGTGCCAAAAACCGGACATAACATTCCTGTTATGCCTACTTCCACTTCATTAAACTTAACATGCTGGTACACGCAATTCACCAATTATTGTTTGTATAGATAAAGTAACATATAAAGTTTGCCGTTCCATGTAACTTTACAAAGCAACAAAATGAAATATACGTACTTTTAGTATCCACACGGTCACCACACGATTATATGCCAGGTTGTAAGATGAGAAATCACAAACACAATACAACGACGACGTGTATCGCATTTATGGTTATATGTCGCGTCAGATATCGTTTTATATCGGGAAAACGTGCATAAACCTTATTTTGTATTCAGTTAATGACCTCGAGGATTATGTGCACATAACAAAACACGTTGCCATGGAATAAATGTCGGAACATTCATTTGTTATGTATTTAACTGCTCTGATTTTGGTTTAAATTTTTAGATAAATGAAAATGGTACCAACCAATGCGGGAAAAATTGTGTCTGTTAATTAAAAAAAAAACAACAACAACTGCAAAACTGTTTAGTGGGGCTTTAAATAATCAATTGTGACATTCTTTCGTACACATTCATGCGACTTATCCTATTGATAAACTTAACTGTCGCAAAGCCAATACATATAACGCACAGATGTCTTGCGGTCATGCAATAATGAATTGCATGCATGCATGCATACTAAGGATTTGTGTATAATATTGTTGGTTAGTGATTGAAATGCTTTGTTTGTGTGGGAAAATTTGAAGGTAAAAGGTGACTTGACAAAACATAAAGTAAAGTGATTTAGACATTAATTATTGGCGGGAAAATTGTGCCGGGGACCCTGAACTACGAATAAATTTTAGTTGAATATACATACTATGTAATTTCTAGAATAGATATTCTTGTCGTTATTGCTTATTTATAAAACATTCATAGCATGTATTGCTTTTCTGATTATTTCTTCCGAATCAACTTGACATTTTCAAGAATGGAGCTTTGAGTACATGGTGAAATTCCCAGTGAGATAGGTGTAATTGATGTGTAGGCTATAATGGTTATGCATTTTTAACAAATTGAAGTCGGTAATTATCTGGTAGGTGCAAAGGACGAAGCGAGCGCTACTCAATTAGTAACGCTATTTACGCAAAGATGGAGGAATGGGTCGATGAAANTGATTGACTGCACATGACTTATGTGTTGTAACCCAGTGAAATTCCGTAAGTATGATATAAGCAGCCGAACTTGACATCTATTTTCCTTTCTGTCCCAAACACTTTACAAACACGCATGAGTAAACGATCTCAAATTTACGGTTCCAATTGAACGTACAAACAAAGTGCAGCTGTAGTTACGTAAGGAGGAGAAAAATCTTATGATAAGCCCGATGCCATTGTTAAATGATCGGCGACTAAATTGTCTCAAAGACTTAAACATTGAATCACGCTTTGGAATGATACATTTAATTAAATGTGTATTTAAATCGAAGTACCGGCACCAAAATCTTACATTTAAACAACACATGCTATATACTCCGTTTACAAAATAGCCTTGATTATGGGAACATCCACGAGGGAATGCAGGTTGGTGGGCGGTCGGATCAATCTTTAGCAGGTTGTCGGGCGGTCGGATCAATCTTTAGCCGGAGAATAACTTTGTCCTGCATGGGTAGAGTTTCAAATAGCCAGATACAGGTAACACCAATGAAAGATATAGGTAACACTAATGAAAGATATAGGTAACACCAATGAAAGATATAGGTAACACGTAACACCAATAAAAGATATAGGTAACACCAATGAAAGATATAGGTAACACCACTGAAAGATAGGTAACACCAATGAAAGATATAGGTAACACCAATGAAAGATATAGGTTACACCAATGAAAGATATAGGCAATACCAATGAAAGATATAGGTAACACCAATGAAAGATATAGGTTACACCAATGAAAGATATAGGTAACACCAATGATATAGGTAACACCAACGATATAGGTAACACCAATGATATAGGTAAGACAAATGATATAGGTAACACCAATGATATAGGTAACACCCATGATATAGGTAACACCAATGAAAGATTATGTATCGCGCACAACAACCTGACCTCAATATGAAATTTCAAGGTCACAATTCAAATTTCAAATACCGGTATAAGATATTAATCCTAAGCTAATTGTATAGAATGCATAGAATCCCTACACCCAAGCTCAAATTCACAATTCAAAGTCTTAGATCGAATAAGACATTAATTTATTATAAACACCTTTATAGAGCGGAGCATACCTTTGCCCAGTGTCGACGTAGCCCACTCGGCATATATTTATATCGTATAGAATTCTAAAATGCTAATGAGTGATAACCGAAAGTAAATATAAATATCAATGATATTTATTGAACTGCTACAATACGACCGGATTATACAAGGTATAAAAGGCAAATGCCATTAGATGTAATCGCGCATAATGGTGATAACAATATATTAAATAAACAATATTCGGACAATACAATACCTACAATAAATGCACTTATTTGAAAGCAAATATAAATATTAAAGATTCTTATTGAACTGCAACAATACGACCGGTTTATACAAAATATAAAAGGCAAATGCAATAGATATTGGATTTGGTGATCGGTCGGGCGTAACAGGTTAGTTGTTATAATGGATTAAATGACTGATTGGATGAATGTTAGTGATGACTGGACATCAGGGAAAGCTTTCAACTGTAAAATTAATTATTAAAGTAGCATTGACATGGCTTGAGTAATTTAAATGGTTTTGTTTCCTATGACACCAGCATCGATGGATCTTCAAATAACTAGGCAGAAGTAATCAAATCACATAATCTAAGTGTGTATTGCAGCAGAAACACTGCAACACACAACCATCTAACACTTCGTCTAACATTGTATTTAAAATGAGTTTGCATAAGTAACCGCCATTGTGAAACGGAATGTCGTGCGCATAATAACATTTTCCCTACGTCAAATGTCAAGGTGAAAGTTCATGTTCAAGGAAAGAAACCAGCATCTAACGAATTTCTTAAGCACAACTTTGTCCAGCTGAATGGCTTTAACACATATGGCATAAACGACAAGCATTGTGCGATTACATGTCACCTACATGAATATGTCCTTCGTTCCAAGGTCAACGCGATTGCCAAAGGTGAAAGGTCAATACTTTGACCAGATCTTTACTGTGTGCGTTCTCCAGCATTTTTGAGGAAATTGCAAGCATTGTGAGTTTGAATTCTATTTGTCCAAGTCCGATATCATAGTTCAATATCAAAGGTAAACTAAAAGACATCAATCCTCAACACATTGTTCTGAGCGGAACTTTGTCCAGTACTGGGGGATTTTCAAAGACATTGGCATAAGTGACAGAGATCGTTTAATGAAGTGCCGCGAACAAGAGCCAGCTCTATAGGTCACAATTCTTGGTCGGTGGTCAAACTAGTGTCTTAAATGTTTAATGAACTTGGCAGACTTTTTAAGCATACTGTGACAAAAAGAGGTCGTTAGATCAAAGATCAATGCAACAATTCCAGGTCAACAAAAAACAGTATGAGAAATCTTTTGAGATTTTGTGAAATGTTTTTGTTATTGAAGATCATTCTTTTGTGACAAAGACACTCTTTTTTTTAAATCTTTTTTGCAAAAGTGCCCAAAACCGGACAAAACATTCCAGTTATGCCTACTTCCACTTCCTGAAACTTAAAAAGGCTGGTACACGCAATTCACCTATTTTTGTCTGATAAAGTAACCCCTAACGTTTTCCGTTCCATGTAACATAACAAAGCAACCAAATGAAATATACAATATACGTACTTTCAGTATCCTCACGGTCACAACACGATTATATGCCAGACTGTAAGATGAAAATTCACAAGCACAAAACAACGGCTACGTGTATCGCTTTTATGGTTATATGTCGCGTCACATGCCGTTTAATATCGGGAAAAGTGCATAAACCTTGTTCTGTATTCAGTTAATCACCTCGAGGATTTGGTGCGCGTAAGAAAACAGGTTGCCATAAAATGAATTTCGGTACATTCGTTTCTTTAGACTAAGTATTTAACTGCTCTATTTTTGGTTGCTTTTTTAGATAAATGAAAATGGTACCGTCCTATGATAGTTAAAGGAATTGTCTGTGAAAAAAATACAAACTGCAACACTGTTCACTGTGTCTTAAAATAATCAACTGACATTATTGCGTACACCTTCATGCGAATTATCCTATTGATAAACTATTGTCACAAAGCCAATCAATATATCGCACAGATAACTGTCTTGCGGTCATGCAATAGTTATCAGCATGCATGCATAATAAAAATAATTGAATCATANTATTTACTTTAGTAAATTATATGTTAATGTTATTTGCAATTTTAGGTTTGGAGATAAATTCTGTCAATTGACAGGCTAATCTGAACGTGAATTCTACTTTGCTCTAAGTCCCGGAGATGGTGCAGTACAGCATTCACACGTTTGTAAAAATGGAATCGAAAAGTGGAAGAGCAAAATGGAATCGAAAAACTTCTTCTGTGACGACTGAATCTGGAATTCGATTACGTCGTATTAAAGATCACGTTCACACGAACACAGCGATATAAAAAAACTCATCTTTGAAAAAAATGGAGATAGAGCACTAAAGCAATAAAGCGACGATATGCAAAAGATTTTTCTCTATGATTGAAATACCCAAGAAAAAAATATTTCCGACACAAATTGTAATTTTGTTAACTTATATTTTATAAGCATGGGGACTTTGAAAGTAAAATTGATTGGTTAGTTTCGCCCAAGTTATAAGTGAGCAACAACAACCAAATAGGTATAAACAGCTTAAAGGCGTCTTTAGACGCTTTTTGGAGACGCCATTTAAATTGACTTGAATGAAAGCGTCGAAATTACTTAACCAGGGAATTTAAACTTTAATTGTGTGTCAACAATGTTATTTCAGGCAGTTTTATTAATAACATTTTAGAGTTTATGAATTTGTGACAAAAACATCATGGTTGTCATTTTCGCAATCTGTGACTAACGGCTTTAAAACCGTATTATAGGGTTTCTACTACTTCCTTATTTTACGATAAATTCTAAGAGTAAAATATTTATTTTTGTGCACCCCTTAAAATGCAGTTATTGAAAAAGATAATTGTTCTGGCTAAGTGAATATATATCCAGCCTTGTATTCCAACCTGTTTAGTAATGTTTTCAATATTAGGACGATTAGGGCTATTTACACCGAGCGGTTTACAATAGTTTTAAGCGTGTACGGTGAATGTACTGCCAGCATTTACAGGAAGTGTATTGTCATGGTTTATGTTTTTAATCAAATACTATGAATAACAACAGCACAATACATATCTACATGTATTAAATATGACCGTGTTTATGGTCGGAAATATTTCCTACATACAATAAATGTACCTACGATGCCACTAGCCGCCGCAGTATGTATTACAGTTTAGATATCGCGGGAGACACACCACCACCCCTATTTACCTGAATTCATAATTTTACTACACAGCTTACAGGGGAGAGGGACAAAATATACCATTCCATCACAAATGTCGACTTAAAAGGTTAAACAATTGGTCAATGCTTGGTGTAACCAGTCACAAATTCTATTTAAAAGTTGTCTCCCTTGTTTGCATANTTGAAATAAATTACTATTATAAGAATTACGGTAATGTGTTTCTGGAAATATCTTATATCTTATAAAAATAACCAGTATTTATTTTTAAAAAAGAACATCATAATTAATGATCTTTTTTCAAAAAGTATTACTCTATCCAGTTTTTCAAAGCTGCACATAATGTATGATTTATATAGTGGTATTTGTGGACATCAGGAATAGTACGTTGCTCCGGAGGGTCATAAGTTCGGACATTTTAATAGAAGGTTTAAAAATCGAATATTCGAATATATTCGAATAAGGACAAACGAATATTCGAATATCATTTTGGTATTCGTTCCCATCCCTAAAAAAAGCGGGAAAAAATCAGTGCTTTTCGTTTTGGCATCTCAAATAAGATCCTTTAATGTACAGATACTCTTATCGAATTTTAAATACAATTCATTTTTATAACAAATTGTTGTCAAATATAAGCTGAAGAGCGATGCATTACGTTACTTGATTTATTGTTTAAAAAAATGATTTTCATTGGTAGTAGTTTCTGCTGCGTGCATTGCTGTGTACGGAAAAATATTTAAAAAAAAAATCACCGAATATGACTGAAGTGCCTCAAAAAGTTGTAACTCTGTTGCTCTGGTCTCCTTTCAACCATTGAGTAATAAAATAGTAATTAAATTGAATGCGTTTTAATTCCCTTTTATTACTGTTTAATTTGAGTTGCAATGCTATGAGGTTAAATTTTATTTACACTTATATGTATCATGAATATTGCTGGGCCAAGTGTGAGGTTGAGCGCTCATTAACTGGTTTAAACCCCCAATGCTTAGCATTGACCGTTCCAAGGCGGTGACCCCAGCTTTATTCTACTATGTGTATATGTTGCTTCGTTTTGTGCCGTACTGTACCGTTTTGGCAACTGGTTCCTTGCCATAAATAAAGGACCACAGAGGTGTGTATGATAAAACTGCAATACTGCTTCAGCTTCTGGAATTTCACTTCTTCATATTAAAAGATTACACTACGCAATTTATATTTAATCATCGAATACAACACAATCACGAAACATAATAGAACTATGTTCATACACAGAGGATTTTGTTTATTGATTTCAGATAAATATAACGTCAAATTCACCAGAGATTCTAGAAATGTATATGGTCACGATTGTTGCATTAATTGTAAGGGTGGTAATAGATAGTAATATGATTGACTGCACATGACTTATGTGTTGTAACCCAGTGAAATTCCGTAAGTATGATTTAAGCAGCCGAACTTGACATTTATTTTCCTTTCTGTCCCAAACACTTTACAAACACGCATGAGTAAACGATCTCAAATTAACGGTTCCAATTGAACGTACAAACAAAGTGCAGCTGTAGTTACGTAAGGAGGAGAAAAATCTTATGATAAGCCCGATGCCATTGTTAAATGATCGGCGACTAAATTGTCTCAAAGACTTAAACATTGAATCACGCTTTGGAATGATACATTTAATTAAATGTGTATTTAAATCGAAGTACGGGCACCAAAATCTTACATTTAAACAACACATGTTATATACTCCGTTTTGCAAAATAGCCTTGATTATGGGAACATCCGCGAGGGAATGCAGGTTGGTGGGCGGTCGGATCAATCTTTAGCAGGTTGTCGGGCGGTCGGATCAATCTTTAGCCGGAGAATAACTTTGTCCTGCATAGGTAGAGTTTCAAATAGCCAGATATAGGTAACACCAATGAAAGATATAGGTAACACCAATGAAAGATATAGGTAACACCAATGAAAGATATAGGTAACACCAATGAAAGATATAGGTAACNAATAAGCCTGTGTTCTTGGCCAAATATGTGATGTGCACAGCATTCATGTTCACGGTTATGCTGCACGCAACGTGAAATTTTGGCACCGATTTTAGACGTTTCCAATGATTTATTCTTAAATCTTAAGACTGCAAGAAAAACTGTCTTTTATTCACTAAAGATTTTTGTAAATATATTTCAATAACTTAAGATATTTACAAAAAGAAAGTTCTTAACGGTGTGTTTAAATTCTGTCCAGCCCGTTTGTACACCCCTGTTGATCCTGCACGATTAGTACGCCACCAATTCAGTCGCTGAGGATCAAATGAATAAAACACACCTTGTGTAACAGAGACCCCCATAACATATATTCGGACACAGACACATCCACTAGAATATTGCTTCCACACACAAAAACCATCGTGATACATGTATATACCAAAACTGGAGGGCTATAATTCCATATTTTTGTGAATCCTTCCTTAACGATCACCCACAAATTTAATTACAGAAGTGCAAGTTCGACATGAATCCGCCAAGCAGTTAAAGTGTCGTTGAGTACACACGATTATTGGGACTTTATGTTGTATAGTGAAAAGACAAAAAAAAACAACACATTTCAGTCAAATTGGAATCACCCTCAATTCCTTCCTTTAATATTACCTTTACATTCAAGGTATTTAGGTGTTAAAAGGTTGATCCACATCAACCACTCAGTGAAAGAGGAGTTAATTATATATATCTCATTGTGGAAAAAAGGTCATAATTCTGCCAACGTTAATCGCAGCCAAAAGTCATTTCTATTATATCATCTACACATAAGAACATTCAACTGTGAAAGTTTGAGCGATATCCTGCTTTTTACAATTACAGAGTTGCCTACGCAAGCTTCGTGTCGTAAATGCGTATGGAGAAGAACGGAAAAGTGCAATGCACTTAGTGCTGTCCACTTTTTGTGGCATAATACACAGATAACATATTTACTCATAGTAAGGCTAGTATTCCATCGGTCCGTATCCGCATCCGCAAACAAGTATAATAGAACATGTTGAAATACACTGCGCTTATTCCATTCATCCGCATATCGGCACGCTCAATAGGCGTCCTTATAAAAGAACGCTCAAGTGAGCATTCTACTACGGATGCGGACAAGATACGGACGACATTAAGCACGATGAGGGGAAAGCTGTCATCTGAAAAATCAACTCAAAAACTAATCGCATTCGTGAATAATTACCCGGAATAATACAACCAACGCAGTTCTGCATATCGGGACTCTGATTTCACTTCAAATGTTTGGAAATGCATAGCCAAGGCACGTGCCCACCATCTTTGCTTTCGTTTACACTTCTTCGCATGAACAACAGCAGCACCAATTAACAAAACATGGGAAAACTCTTCTTCTGCATACATGTTTTCAGTTCAGATCGAAGTGTCAGCTACTTTATTTGTAGTTTATTTGCATATGTAATGGCCACTACGAAGTCACTTCAACAACGTGGCAGCTTATTTGTATATGTAATGGCCACTACGAAGTCACTTCAACAACGTGGCAGCAAAGTCAATAATATGAGTTGCAGCATATTATAAATTAACATCATCGGAAGTGTGTGTGTATTGCGTGACAATCTTATAAAGAAAATTATTAGTGTTGGTGTTCGGTTTCTTCGCCGCTTTCAACAGTATTTCGTACTGCAAAATGGCATGACAATTGTAGGAAATCATATCAATAAAAAAACAAGATTGATATTATCGCGATTCCCCGTCAATTTACGCGGCTCCAAGATTACAGTCACGTCAAAAACCAAGTCGTCAATTCATTAACTATGGTGGAAAATATGGGCATTTTTTCGTCTAAACAGTTGTTGATTGATTCGTAAAATATATAAAAATAAATTTAAAGAGCACGAAATAACCTCAATATAATAAGAAAACAAAACATTTGAAAAATAAATTGTCTATTTTGAAATGGATAAACAAGACATCTGCATAATGAATACTAATAAAACTCAGCATAAATAAGATCGTGTTTTTCATTTATAATTTTATGAGAGGGTGACGCGTATCATGTTCATTAATACATCTTTGAGACAAGTTAGACGTAGCGAAGTTTCTCGCCATCTTTCGTGTCTAAGACAGTTATTTCTTTATAGTTTGCATCCAACCATTTAGTTAAAAAAAAAAAACACCAAAAAAAAAACATTAAATTGAAATTAATGAGATTTTGTCACGGTTAGATTTGAATTTGGATACAACGATGTTAATTTGTATTGATACTTGTTGAGAATAGCTGGATCAAGTGTTGGGTTGGAGCTATATTAAACCGATTGAACACCCAATTCTTTAGCCCCAGGTTTATTCATTGCATTTGTTTTGTTAGCTGTCTCGTGTGCTCTTTTACCGTTTAAGACTGCTTGGCTACTTGCAGCAATCCATACTGATGCGCTATCCCTTTTGGAGTTTTACATCGTTTATATTTTCATATCCGTACGCATGCGCCTTTCGACTGTATTAATCGAAATTAACAATGATGTTGTTTATCTTAGGTTTCATTTAAGGATGCATTTATAAGACGCATTCCCAACGGTTTAATTAAACATTAAGGTAAATTTGCCCAGTCTTATAATTAAGAAACGCGGAAGAAATACAAGATCTGTTGAACATAAGGCAGAATGCTCGATTCAGAATATTGCATAGAGCAAAGAAGACGACAACAGGTCATAGGTCTGGATGTAAGCGCAACAAATGAAGATGCCATATTCCAATAGAAACCAACTTGGAAATCGTGAATACATAAAAAGACCATGCAGTTGGCTGTCAATCCATCAATACATTGTTGACAATTGATAACAATGACACAGCCTGCCTAAAAAAGTAAAATTGTTAAGGAAAACACAAAGAACGCCATATATGAACGAAACATTTAATGGAAGAAATGCCAAATGTACAGATGAACGCTGAAACATTATGTGCATGTTTGCTGAATGACTGGAGACCCAAATAGCACAGGTTAACTAGGTTATTTTTTATATTCCCAGTAATTGTGTTTACAGATAATTGGTACATGTATAAATGCGTAAACCTCTCACACTGTAGCACTTTAGTTTTTATTTGGTGAAACAAATACTTGTACTGCTTTTTTTTTATTCATTAAATGCAAACATGCACAGTATGAATATTTACAGTAACAAATGCACCTTATTNTTCACTTCAAATGTTTGGAAAAGCATAGCCAAGGCACGTGCCCACCATCTTTGCTTTCGTTTACGCTTACACTTCTTCGCATGAACAACAGCAGCACCAATTAACAATGGGAAAACTCTTCTTCTGCATACATCTTTTCAGTTCAGATCGAAGTGTCAGCTACTTAATTTGTAGTTTATTTGCATATGTAATGGCCACTACGAAGTCACTTCAACAACGTGGCAGCAAAGTCAATAATAAGAGTTGCAGCATATTATAAATTGCCATCATCGGAAGTGTGTGTGTATTGAGTGACAATCTTATAAAGAAAATTATTAGTGTTGGTGTTCGGTTTCTTCGCCACTTTCAACAGTATTTCGTACTGCAAAATGGCATGACAATTGTAGGAAATCATATCAATAAAAAAAACAAGATTGATATTATCGCGATTCCCCGTCAATTTCCGCGGCTCCAAGATTACAGTCACGTCAAAAACCAAGTCGTCAATTCATTTACTATGGTGGTAAATATGGGCATTTTTTTCTTCTAAACAGTTGTTGATTGATTTGTAAAATATATAAAAATAAATTTAAAGAGCACGAAATAACCTCAATATAATAAGAAAACAAAACATTTGAAAAATAAATTGGCTATTTAGAAATGGATAAACAAGACGTTCCATCTGCATAATGAATACTAATAAAACTCAGCATAAATAAGATCGTGTTTTTCATTAATAATTTTATGAGAGGGTGCGCGTATCATGTTCATTAATACATCTTTGAGAAAAGTTAGACGTAGCGGAAGTTTCTCGCCATCCTTCGTGTCTAAGACAGTTATTTCTCTATAGTTTGCATCCAACCATTTAGTTAAAAAAAAAACACCAAAAAAAAAACATTTAATTGAAATGAATGAGATTTTGTCACGGTTAGATTTGAATTTGGATACAACGATGTAAATTTGTATTGATACTTGTTGAGAATAGCTGGATCAAGTGTTGGGTTGGAGCTATATTAAACCGATTGAACACCCAATTCTTTAACCCCAGATTTATTCATTGCATTTGTTTTGTTAGCTGTCTCGCGTGCTCTTTTACCGGTTAAGACTCCTTGGCTACTTGGAGGAATTCATACTGATGCGCTATCCCTTTTGGAGTTTTACATCGTTTATATTTTCATATCCGTACGCATGCGCCTTACGACTGTATTAATCGAAATTTACAATGATGTTGTTTATCTTAGGTTTCATTTAAGGATGCATTTATAAGACGCATTTCCAACTGTTTAATAAAACATTAAGGTAAATTTGCCCAGTCTTATAATTAAGAAACGCGGAAGAAATACAAGATCTGTTGAACATAAGGCAGAATGCTCGATTCAGAATATTGCATAGAGCAAAGAAGACGACAACAGGTCATAGGTCTGGATGTAAGCGCAACAAATGAAGATGCCATATTCCAATAGAAACCAACTTGGAAATCGTGAATACATAAAAAGACCATGCAGTTGGCTGTCAATCCATCAATAAATTGTTGACAATTGATAACAATGACACAGCC
Source organism: Dreissena rostriformis (assembly GCA_007657795.1). Lineage (NCBI taxonomy): Eukaryota > Metazoa > Mollusca > Bivalvia > Myida > Dreissenidae > Dreissena > Dreissena rostriformis. The sequence continues at coordinate 14,164 of VMBQ01007859.1, forward strand.
TGCCTAAAAAAGTAAAATTGTTAAAGCGGGACTGTACGATTTTTACATGTGTTAAATTTTAATATATTGATTAAATTATGTTACGATGACTCAAAATAGGCAATAAAAATTATACTTTGAAGACGAATTTCATAACAAGAGGACCATAATGGTCCTGGAGTCGCTCACCTATTTCACACGGCACCTGGTAACAAAGGGTCATAACTCCTTCATACCGGTAAATTGTCCAATTAAAATGAAAATTGAGTGGACACAAGTAGGGCACCGATAGGTCATTCTGTAGTAATAATGTGAAAATCCTCTAAGTAGTTTCAGAGGAGTTGTGATAACAAGATTTTCTCCCTATATCTTCTATAAAGTTAAAAGTAACAAAGGGCCATAACTCCTTCAAAAATTGTCCGATCAAAATGACAATCAGGTGGATACATCTAGGGTACCCATAGATCATCCTATTTGTGAAAGGAAATATCGACGATACAGCAATATATCGATTTATGGGTGTTTGGTGCTATGACTCGCTTAAAATAAGTTATAAAAATACATTAACTCTTGGCTATTATGTTTAAAAACCTAAATATAACTGCATTATTCTTAAGTTGTTAGATGTAATGTACATGTACAGGGTAAATTAAATAGTGTTATTAAAATAATGAAATTGTGTCATAATATAGTGGAATCTATATAAAAACAAAGAACAGCCTGCTTTATGTTAAAATTTCAACCTGTGAGGTAATTAGATAAACGATACTCAATATTTCAAAATTGATATTGAAAACGAATCGGCAATTGCATATCGTTGATATATTGTCGAAATCGATTACATCCCTACTAAAAACATACCATGAACATATTATTGCAAGCATAACAAGGGCTGTTTGTAAAACATGCATGCCCCTATATCGGCTATAAGTTGTAGTAGCAGCCATTGTGTGAATACGTTTTTNTATATATATACAGTATAATAAGGGTAAAATATAATATTTATTTAAGAAGCAGCAACTGCTTGTAATGTTTCCTCACGGAGTTTCATGGCATCAGTAATGAATCTGGCGACATTATTAATGACTTTATTATGTTGACAAGAGAGTTTGTTTTCAAATTTCGCTAAATTTGGCTTGTTTGATCGAATACAATTTTTTGTTCGTAGATCGTTATAGATTAGGCAAGTTAGAAACAAGTGATATTCTGATTCAACAGCGTTTGCGTTACAAAGTCTACATGTGCGTTGGTCTCTTGGTATGTAATTATATCTACCAGTTTCTAATAATATATGAAACAAAGGTCAGTACGACTCATTTTAACCGTCTGCAGATGCTTGAGATAATGTACGTCTTGTCAAACGTCGTGTGAAAATGTTAATAAAAATGCGAGTTAAGAACACTAAATATTTGATTAAGGCATTTCATAACCTTACATAGTTTTCTCGTTTGTATACGATGTATTCCAGTGCTAATTTATGTATTAATGCGAGTCAAGCAAATATTTGATTACATACATGATTATAAATATAGTTATTGCGATTATACCAGAACGTAGGCGGTAGGGTTTTGGTTTGCCACTCAAAAGTAGTCCCTATATATAGCTAAAGAATTTGCTACAATATGTTTCGTAAAATAAAAATAAAATATTGAAAGTTCACGCAATGTTACTAATTCCTACGTGTGCGATAACTATTGATAAAAGTATTCAGACAAATACGCTTTAATGGCTCTTTTCTCAATAAACAAAATGACCACATAACTGCGTTAATGTCACACTTTGCGCTGATACATACTTGCTTGTTAACGACCTTTGTCCACATGTCGCCGCTGCTACTGTACTGTTGTCGACATGCTTAAATATCAAGTAATGTTTGGCCCACAGCTAATAAACGTTGCCAATTCAATAAGCGCTTACAAGACGACATTACAGATTGTGAGACAAATTGAAGAGCGGTCAAAAATCTTGTGTGTAATGTAAGGAATGCGTATAGCATAATTGGAATTAAGCCATTATGAAACATTTAACTCCTGTAGCTATTTACATATAGACAGAAGATTTATTTAAGTTACATTTTTTTATTTTTTTCTCTATCATTGAAATACATAGGAAAACATATTTCCGAAGCTAACCTAAATCACAATCTTACACACTTAAAATTGGTTAACTTATATTTTATTAGCAAGGGGTCTTTGAAAGTAAAACTGACTGGTGAGCTTCGCCCAAGTTATAAGTTAACAACAACAACCAAATATTTGTACACAGCTTAAAGGTTTCTGTATACGCTTTTTGGAGACGCTATTAAAATTGAACTTATTGAATGCGTCGAAATTACTTAACCAGGGAGCTTAAACTTTGTTTGTGTCTCAATTATGTTATTTCAGGCAGTTGTATTAATTAGATTCTAGTTAATATGAATTTGAAACAAACAAACATCATGGTTGTCATTTTCGCATGCTGTGACTTACGGCTATACAAACCATATTGTGGGGATTATACTACTTCCTCATTTTTACGATAAATTCTAAAGGTAAAACATGAATGCTTGTGCACCCTTTAAATACAGATATTGAAAATGATAATTGTTCTGGTTAAGTGCATTCATACCAATCATTTTAGTTATTCCAACCTGTTATGTAATGTTATTAATTTCAGGACGATTAGGGCTATTAACACCTAGCGTTTTACAATAGTGAAAGCGTGAACGGTGAATGTTCTACCAGCATTTGGGAGAATTGTATTGTCGTGTTGATGTTTTGATTCAAATATAATGTAGAAAAAAGAGGAAAAACATATGAACGTGTATTACAAAATTACCGTGTTTATGGTCGGAAATATGTCTTACAATACATGTACCTACGATGTCAATAGCCGCCCCAGTATGTTTAGATATCGCGGGAGACACACCACCACCCCTAGTTCAAGAGTACAAACATATTTCAAACCAACATAATGTCTGGACTATATCCCACTTAGCATAAGGTGTCCTACGTTTACTGCTTTGGGACGTGTATGGGCTATTTTCCACATAAAGAATATCAAAATAGAATTTCAAAATGCGCGGTTGCAATTGTTTTGAAGAAACTTACACTGTATACACTGTACAAAGGTTTTTATTTTATTTTAAAGCGCACTCCGTCTTTGTTTTGTTTAATTGTGATCGGAATTAATATAAACATTATTAAAACCAATTACCTTAAGCGGCGAATTGGTGACTTGCCTGTAACTTACACATAGCATACTAGATCACATAGTATAGCCACCATGCAAGTCAATCGTGATACAACGACTATATATTATTATGAAATAAATCGTCTGCTGATCCAGAGTGCTTGCAAGTGGGGACTGTGGGATAATTGTCTGTATGGGAAACACGTCCATACCTGATTCCTAGTGAGATTTTAAATAATTTTTAATTCAACATTTAATGGAATTTATTTCGTTTAATAATCGCAACACAAATTACATATTCAATAAACCATGCATGTGTCATGTGTTCATTATACGATATAAGAATTAAATAAAAACACAAAATACTGGCATTTCACGTCTCAGATCTTTAACAATGTGAATAATGTTTATTCGACGAATAAATCATAAAAAATATCGTACCCTTATTAATCACACATAATTGTATACGTTTATGGCATCAAATATCCCGAGAATGACGTCATTCCGTGCCCATAAGCCTCGCTCTGAGCAGCAAACGGGAAAGTCATCCTGACGCTGATCTTGTCCCCTTTGGTCAGCTGCAGAATGGTTGTGCCCCCACTTTGATGGTGAGAATCCCCCTGTCGATCGTCGCACAAAGACTTAAAAACCGGGTATTTATTTTTGGATATCGCTAAATGCATGTAGCTGTGTTGTCCGCACATTATATTCAGCGAAAAGAGGTATGTACCAGATTTCGGCGCCGTAAATTCTCCCGTTGGCGGATCGTAGTTATTGCCAACGTTGGTGATCATGGTGTCAAAAAGTATCGCCGCTCCAGTTGATATAACTTGATCATGCTCAAGTGTAACGGAGAAAGCTGCGTTTTCTGAAGTAAAATAAAACATATTGCCTATTTCCCGGTAATAAAGTTAATTCAGGTTAGAAAGTGTAGGTGTACAACAAAAACACGATATGTACGTAAAGCGAAATTAATAATAACGAAGAAAATGGCGATGGAAATGAAGACAAAAATAACATTTCGTAGAGTGTTGTTTTTTTACTTTTATATGTTTGTTTTTTTCAAACAACTTACGGACTATAAAGAGAACTTAAGTAATCAACTTTCAATATAACGCAAAATAACAATTAAAAGTAATTCGTCTATCAGTTAAAACAGGTAAATAAATGAATTTTCTGTTTCTGTTTTGGTTCTTTAAGAAATAATTGCACACACTAAAAACTGTTAAAACGTCCCTTAAAGATTCACATATACTTGCCTTTTCTCGTTCGTATAGTTTATCACACACGTTTTAACTATTTCATTGTTGCAATATACCTGTAGATGTATATCCCCGATTCAATTAGAGCAATATTGAAATATGGTTTACTGTTCATTACATGTATATCACAGATTTAATTAGTGCAATATTGTAAAAATGTTTTACTGTTAATTTCATGTATATCACAGATTCAGTTAGTGCAATATTGAAATATGGTTTACTGTTCATTACATGTACTCACGTCCAGATGGTGGCAAGGTACTGTCGACCAGATTTTGAAACCCTGGGTTCGATCTTTTCTGATTTTCTACAAAACAGCACCTGGTTTAGTTTCTAATGTAAGAAGATCAAATATATAATTCGTAACGAACATACATTTGTGATAATATTACAATAAGTATCAGATCGACCTTCTATTGTAACTCTCAGCAAATTTAATGTATATATTGTTTTATATGCACACGCCATCTAGTCATATAAAACAAATATATTTTAAGTACAAGTCCCACATCAATAAACGTATTTATATGAATTTTTGTATAGCGTGAAACAAGTAAAACTAGACAGTATGCGATGGTAGTCACCAATGTGGTTACTCAATGTCACTGTTGTTTGAAACACAAACTAATATTAACATGTCTTTGGAATTTCTTTGCGATGTAAGCATCTAAACATCAGTGAAAAACTTATTAAATGCAAGAATTAAACCTGGAATTACAAGGGTAGCATTAATGGTATCTTATTTTGCAAAAGTATTTTGTTTAGAACATTAACGGTGGCACATTCAAAGCAAATGGTTTTGGTTGGACGTTTTTCATGAACAACAATACCTCCATCCAAATTTAAGTTATTGAGCGAAACATATTTTCTATTTTCAGTAACTGTAACCCTGACCTAATTTGTCTCAAATACAATCCCTAGCATGGGTTTGAGTTTGCGGCCAGTTGGATCAATTTGAAGGACACGGTTGCTAACAATATATACCCAGTTTCTGTTCAGTAGGTTAAGTTAGGATGGAGATATTCGGCTGAAATTTTGTGTGTAAGTAGGTTTGCCAGGGATGCGTTATTGGCTTGTGGGGTCAACGTCACAGTTACTAAACATAAAAATGAAATTGTTTCAGTTCAATAATTAAATTTAAATGAAGGGATTATGGACAGGATATGATGCACGAACAATTAATCCTGAATTGAAAAGTACAATAAGGGGAATATTTCTCGTACATTGAAGGTCTGAGCTTTGGGCCTATATCGGCGGCCTCGCATGATGACCCTTAAGATATATGTAAAGTCTCATATAAATATCCGTAGTAGCTATAGAGCATGTATGTGTTCAAAGCAAACTTAGCTCGGAATTGATCTTGCACGCAAACATTTACTGGACATTTCCAAATACAAAAGAGGGCATTATTCTGCTTGGAGATTGGTTACAGTCATAGGTTTTGATCAGTGAGTTATCTATAAATACCCTTGGCGCATATGTAAAGTTTAAAGTCAAAATATGTAGTAGATATAACGATATGGATGTGTTGCTCGCAAACCTTTCAACGAAAAGAAGGGGGCATAATTCCGCCATATTGCATTACAGATTTGAGGGCCATGTCAGTGACCTTGCATGTTGATCTCGATGACATTTAAAGTTTCAATATATGAACTAGTTAAAAAAGAATATGTAATTGTTGCATGCAAACTTTAACCGAAATTTCAACTTGCATGCAAATCTTTAATACCGGTAGATTATTCTAGTAACGAAAGGTGTATAATTCTGCTAAAATGCTGGCCAAATATACAGGGGTTGATAAGTGACTGTTTATAAAGACCTAGGACTCATATGTAAAGTTTTATTAAAATCCCTGTAGTACACATAGCGATACGGAGTTCTTGAAAGCTAATGTTAATCGGAATGTAATTAATGTTAACTGTTTCGTTAAGTGACCTTCCATAATATATTTGCGAGCTTTCAATTGAATATATGTAGTGGTTAGAGATATAAACTTGTTTTATGCAAACCTTAACTTGATTTTAATCTTGAACATTAAGCTGACATTTTTAAGTACAATATATTAAATTATTTAAGTATACAAGGGGCATAATGCTGCTAAAGCATAATACTGCTAAATTACATATCAGTTTTATTGAACTTGGTTAGTAACGACACAAAGTAACCCGAACTTGGCGAGTGGTAGCTCAGACAATTCGGTGAAATCTAAAAACCGTTTTCTGTAAGTGTACCTGTTTCACTCGTAAGTTTATTGATTTCCGCTTCCAGAGATCGAAGCACAGTCTTCAGTTCCATGATTCTAGCGTTTCTATCTTCGATTCTCAGGTCCTGCAGCGATATCGGAAGCGGATGAGCCCACAAACCGTACGCGGGACATACCAACATTGCTAACAAGCTCACTGTTGTTAAACTCGGCATTCTGATGTTAAGAATCTGAAAATAACCATCTGATGTTATTCCTTTTCTCAATAATAAAACAACAAAACATTTATTTAAATTTTAACAATGGCATTGTTATTCGTAATGTTACATAAATGCTGAATATCTTTATCCACAATAGATGTGACATAATGGACAACTATAATTTTTTAACAAAACGTTCATCGTTAGTGCGACTATAGGTACAATTAACTTATATCGGACTACATATTTGCAAGATATATGCTTAACGCGAATGTCATACGACCAATAGTATGCAGATACACAAATATTATAAAGAAAAGAAGAAACCATTATACTTAAAATTATCCTTTATATTGTAAAACTGTAAAATATTTACGTGAATAACAAAGCAATGTTGTTCTTAATCTCAGACAAATGAAAAGGAATACAAATGAGTGTTGACAAAAAGAACTTAATATATATGATTCAAACGTGATATGAAAGTATGTAACCCTTGGACCTTTTGAGAAAAAAATGTATAATTTGTGAAACATTAGCAGGCAATCCGTAGTTAAATTAAATGATTTTCAAATATGGACAAGTAACTAATTAGAAGAACATCACAGCATTACGACACACTACATAAGATACAATTTACTTCTATCAACACATTTTGATCATTTGATGTTGATACAAATATTTTAAACAACAACATGGTCACTATATATGAGATAAGACATGATTAACAAAGGGAACGAAAGTTCTTTATCGAAGTAGAAGTAAATTTTGCGTAATATTCCCCGTATGCAGTGAGTGAACATGAGAAAAGTTGGTATATACATTTCTCGCATACATTCATGCGCAGTACTTTGTATATATACGTTTAAAAATAGCTTCTTGGTGTACTGTTTGGTGTATTATTATACTAAGGAAAAATTGTTTGCTTTGAATTGGTCACGCAGTTGGTGTTGCAATCAGGGATAATTGTTTAACGTCTATTCGAGAGTATTACATTAGCAACATTATAAATCTTATATTTATGTTATTGTTTTTTTTCGCCGCATCATACCTCTAAATGATTGTATGTTATTAAAAATAATGAAAATAAAAACAAAGACATGTACATTAGATTTTCTTATCCAACGAATACGCTATCAAAGTGTATATATAATGTTGCTAATTCCTTCAGCCTAAATTACCAACATGTACTAATACAAGCGGGAACGTCCTAAGTTAATGTATTCTGTATTACATAATACCCTGATAATTTGAAACGTTGGCCACAGTCCCATGGGGGATCATATGATGAATATGAAAGTCCTTCAATCTTGAGATATTGGCAACATATGATAAATTATTCATAAAGTTTGGAATGCGCATACAAGTATTGTTACAGACAAACGAAAGCTTTGTCAATATTCATCACATTTTCCCTCTGAAATGTATTTGGCAATGCTGAATCATTATTTTTCTCTTTTTTTTGTTACTAATATTATGCAAGGCGGAACTCTTGATCTGTGATATTCAAGCACATATTATACATACGCAATTCATATGTAATGCGAGTAATTGTCGCTTTGATTTGTTTGAATAAATGGGACATATGGGACTCCGTTAACATAATAAGGAGAGCAATTATTGCCCGTTTGTCTTGTATTTTAGATGACCAAGTGACTTTTTGAAACAATATAATACATACATTACGACTGTAAACATAAAAGAATGATTAAAGCTGGCGTCATGGTGTTGGAACGGTCAAAGCAAAGTATATGGTGTTGAAACCGGTTGATAGCTAGCCTTACCTCGTACTCCGAACAGAATTAATCACAAAACACTCACATCTAAATACAGAACAAGTCATGTGTTTGTGAAACACTATGTCCCCTTTTGAGCGATTTTGACGCATATATTTGACCTTTGACCTTGAAGGATGACCTTGATCTTTCATCACTCAAAATGTGCAGTTCCATGAAATACACATGCATGCCAAATATGAAGTTGCTATCTTCAATATTACAAAATGTATGGCAAATGTTAAAGTTGTAGCAAACAAACCAACAAACAAACCAACAAACGGACAGGGCAAAACAGTATGTCACCCAGTATAGACTGGGGGACATAAAAATCAACTAAAGAGAAAATTACATTAATTCGATTAAATTATGATTAGATCACTAAATGGTTAAGAATAGAGCAGCGGAATAAAATCTTTTTGAAGCACGATACCACGATACCCTACTAAATCTCTTCTTGTTATTTAGACTAAGTTCTCACTCATTAGCAATAATTGAAACTGGTTGATACAATAACATTGACAGAGAAAACAGGAAATGCAAACTGTGTAGCAGTAAAATGGTTGAATCAGAATATCACTTTCTTGTTTGAAGACTTAAGTATAAAGTAAACAAATCAGTTTACACTGTCAACAGGTTCAAATATATTATGTCCAGTACTAACACAAGACAATTACGAAATATTTAATTAACAATGCTATGGTAAAGAGAAATGTTTACCTTGCTAGTTAGCAACTTTGTTGCTTCTTGATATACTAACGATGTAAACAGAGTTATTTAGTTATTAGTTATATATGTATTAATTCAATTATCTATTTATGTTATATGGTTTTTGTTTAGTATCATGTATAGTGATCGTATGTTTGTATATTTGTTAATTATGTGGCCAAAGGCATGCATTTGCTGATTCTGTCAATAAACTGAAACTGGAAACTGATTAAAAAGATTTCAGAAACTATGATGATATAAATGTACATATCATTCTGTCATTTAATACAGATGTCTCGGGGGAACAAACGTTAATACTTTGATCCGTTTTCTATTTCATAAGTTCGAGAGCATGCATCGTACGTCGAGTTATCTCTCTGTATTGTCTTTAATGGGCCAGTTTTATAATTATTATTTTGTATCAATAAATCTAGTTTTGATAACGTATTTGCAATTGCAAACGTTTAACGTTGCTGGAAAAAATCAAATTATTCGAGGCAAAATGGGTATACCATAGTAGTATTGTACATCATCATTAATATAAAATAATTATGTTTTGAAACGAAACCAACATAACATAAAAACAGTTTAATATATAATAGGAATTCCTTTCTTAAAAGAAATCTTCCATTAAGTACGGAATACCGTTATCGCCATCGCGGTTACACATTAAAGTCCGGAGGGCGACAATGCGAGAATGCTAGAATACGATGACGACAGTGCGACAATACGATGGCGACAGTGCGATAGTACGATGGCGACAATGCGATAATACGATGACGACAATGCGAGAGTGCGAGAATACGATGACGACAGTGCGACAATACGATGGCGACAGTACGACAATACGATGGCGACAGTGCGATAGTACGATGGCGACAATGCGAGAGTGCGATAATACGATGACGAGAGTGCAAGAATACGATGACAAGAGTGCGATAATACGCTGGCGAGAGTGCGAGAATACGATGACGAAAGTGCGACAATGCGAGAGTGCGAGAATACGATGACGACAGTGCGAGAATACGATGACGACAGTGCGACAATATGATGATGACAGTGCGACAATACGATTGCGACAGAACGATATGACTATCGCATTGTCGCCATTGTACTATCGCATTGTCGCCATCGTACTATCGCGTTGTCGCATTGTCGCCATCGTACTATCGCGTAATCGTACTGTCGTCATCGTATTATCGCATTGTCGCCATCGCACTATCGCACTGTCGCCATCGTATTCTCGCACCGTCGTCATCGTATTCTCGCACTCTCGCATTGTCGCCCTCTGCATTTTAATGTGTTACCACGATGGCACTACCGGTATTCCGTAATTAAGAGATATCGTCTTGGCCTAAAATGTGAAACTGTGTACCTTTAAAAACTAGTCTGGTTGTCCGTTTACATCACATTATGACGTTTCAACTTAACAGATCGACAGAATGTTTTATTGACGTAAACTTAACAGTTTTTTGTCATTTACAGATACTTATACATAGCATAATGTTAACGCGAGTGACACATTTTAAACGCGCAAATCTAATCCAGTCAGAGCTTTGGAATGTGTGTGCAAATATAAACTGAATTTAAATGCAACCATTTCGGCTTCATTCACGATTGTAATCGCGACCGTCACAGTTAATGAAGTTTAAATAATAATAATAATAATAATAATAATAATAATAATAATAATAATAATAATAATAATAATAATAAAAATAATAATTATAATAATAATTATAATAATAATATTACAATTATAAAACTAATGATTTTCATTTAAACGAACTTTACAAATAAGAGCTCACCTACAGCAATATCCCTATCTTGCCTCGTATAACAGCACGACAAGCTTAAATAGATATATGGTGCTGTTCAGCATGACCACGCCAGTGTATTTACAGTGCCCCCGCTTTATTGCGATTGGCTCTTGTTAAATTACATCATGCAGGCGGTTCATCGCATCATCGTTGATTCACTTCAACCGAGGTTTGATTCGTTACACAAATAAGGACCGGAATTTAGATCGCGCCCGTAATATAAAACAAGCCTTCAAATCAGTCGGAAACATAAAACTACTTTTGTGTAAAGCCACCTACGTAATTGTTATGTAAACAAGATTTAACAAAATACGCCTGAAAACAAACAAACAAATGTTTGTCATGAGGCCACGAGTTAGCTAGGGAGTGGCTACGAGATAGAAAAAAGAGGAGTGCAAAAATAAATAAACGAGGAGTGCAATTAAAAAAAGATCGGTGCAGTAAATAAAGGAATGGGGCATTAAACAAATGTGGAGAGAATTTAAGCTATCTCGAGATCCCGACTTAGCTAACTATAAAAATTATCTGTGTAGTATTCATTTCAGGGGTCCCGTTTTTTTTTTCATTTTCTGTCTGACGTTGATCGAGATTTTGGCGCTCGTTTGGTTTGAGATTAATTAGGGGTGAAGTTCGAGGTTCGGCTAGCTCTTAAACCGGTTAAAACCCCTTATGCGTTGCATTTACCCTTGCAAGTCGGTGATCTTAGTTTGTATTTTATGTTAATACTTGGTGTTCTGTTATAAAGAAAAGTAGTGTATAAGAACAAGAAATACTCTAATGATGCAGTTCTCGGAGTTTAATTGTTTTCTCTATTGTTCACAATCACATGCGGGCCATTTTAGCCTAGGTCGATACTATGACTCATTGAATTGCTTACAATGTCGTTTGCCACGGTAGGTGTTAGTACGGTAACACGTGCAGAAAACAGCAAACAATCAACATGATCTTTAAACAACATTCGTTTTACATAGGCTTTATGAATGAGTAAAAACACAGACGCATACGCTGGCGGGAGCAGATTGCCCAACACTTAAAGTATAAATTACCTGGGGTAGTTTATAACATAAGACTTAAAGCCCCATCAACACTCAAAATCAACGAATATTTCGTAAAATATTTCAGAAAATAAAGTTTACCCATAAAAATCAGTGCTCCTTGTAGCAAAAGCCAAAATTTCAACGCTAGATGTGGTCTGGAAACATAGATTTAACATGATACAAAATGCAAAATGGTACAATATATTCAATACATGTTCATGAACCATGTTATTGGTCGTGAGTCGTATGAATAGATATCATTGCGGGAAATTAAAATGGAATATATTGTACCACAAAACAAGTGATGTGTTTGAGAAACACCATGTCCCCTTTTTAGCGATTTTGACCCATATATTTGACCTTTGACTTTAAAGGATGACCTTGACCTTGACCTTTAACCACTCAAAATGTGCATCTCAATGAGATACACATGCATGACAAATATGGAGTTGCTATCTTCAATATTGCACAAGTTATGGACAATGTTAAAGTTTGTGCAAACAAACCAACAGACAAACAAACCAACAAACAGACAGGGCAAAAACAATATATCCCCCAGTATACACTGGGGGACATAACAAGAGCTATATATTGCTATAATGAACACTGATTTTTTATGGGTTAACTTGTTTTACGATTTTTTTTCATAAATATTCGTTGATTTAGAGTGTTAATGGGGCTTGCTCTAAATGACTAAATGATTATTGATAAATGTGCGACATCCAAGAGATTTGACATATATGTTACATGACCGGTGGATATTTAAACAGTTTATCATTGATTTTCTCAGTGGTGCATGATATCAAACGGTTTCATAATCCAATCGAAATACATCCAATCCATGCACTAACGAAATCGGGAAAACAACAAGACGACGTCATCGTTGTTCAAAATTCAGTGATCACCCATACATATAATATTAAGTGGGTGCGAAGTGAACGGCATAACGTTCCAACAATAGGCGTACCCATTTAGTGTCTTAAAACAGTAACATACCAGAGATTACAATGCAGTGAATGCAGTCTGACATTGTGCACGTTTCAGATGTATTTTTAATTAAAACAGCATCATGGCAATTACAACCGCGAACATGCATCAGTTGGCAAAGATAAAATTGTCATTGAAACAATGTATTGCATACAATATGTCGTTGTTAATAAGATATGTTAAAGATAATGCACGAATCAACTTCTTCTGGTTATTGATTACGCTAACGCTAAGTGCACCACATGCCTTGCCAGAAATGAAGTGATTATCAAAAACATAAATAACGAAAGAAAACATACAATCGCTATGCTAAACAATTCAAAGTTCGAATAAGAAATTCATTTATTATTAACACGTTGTCCGGAGCATAACTTTGTCCAGCTTCGATGGCTTTAACAAAATATGCAGAAGTAATTAACAAAAACAATAATATAAGGTCAATGTCATCAATACTGGTTACAAATTGTTTATCCGAACAACAACCTACTGACAAAATCTATTAAAATTTTGCTTAAGAGCGATGCTGAATGTAATAATACATATGCCGGCAGAAACTGGGCTTATCAGATTAAAGAACTACTCGAACACATTGTATTATCTACCATATGGATGCAACAAAATACGCATACACCAAACGAATACGACCTAAAAATAATAACAAATCGAATTTTGGATATATATAAACAGACTTGGTTCTTCAATATAAATAACTCGAAAAGACTGGCTGCATACCGATATTTCAAATTTGACTTTGAAACTGAAAAATATGTAAAATGCATTAATAACAATAAATATAGAATATCACTTACACAATTCAGAATCTCTGCACATAATCTAGCCATAGTAAAAGGTCGTCATGAAAACATACCAAAAGAAAAAAGGAAGTGTATTTACTGTAATATGAATGCTATAGAAAGCGAATTCAACTGTTTATTAGTATGCCCCCTATATAACAAAAATAGACAACAATACCTAAAACCATACTTTCGTCATTGGCCAACATTGAACAAATTCGAAATTCTAATGTCATCAAAATCAACAAAGTTATTAAATAATCTATCAAAATATGTTTATTTTGCCCTCAAACTAAGGTCAAATGTAACGTTATATAAAATATATGCTGTTAACACCTTCATCTTTGTATGTTTATTAGAACAGATACAATAATAAGTGAACCGTATTAATTATGACTATTATTTCCATTTGCCTAATGTCAAAAATATTAAGGTGATCGAATGACTGTATTAGATATAGTAAAATTGATCAACTTGTGATTTGTTATAAATGTGATTATTTTATATTATGTTGATTATTTGTAATGAAGAAGATCACTTCGTTGTATGATTTTCATTTTTTTTTTATCATTATCAATTAGAATATTCAATTTACATAAAATAGTCAGCAAACATATGTTTTATGTTAAATGATTAAAGAAATCTACTCATTATTTTTGTAGTTTTAACATAAACATTACGTATTACTGTTACTTTACTAAGTCTGTGTAATTGAACAATTTTTAATTGTATCCAGCAATGAAAATATAATCGATCGTTTAAATTATGATAACTTTCTTTTTTGTAAGTGAAATTCACCACCGAAATTATATATTCATTGTGTAAATGACTTATTGATTCTATTCTTTGAATGATTTGGACATGCCTTTTTTTCTCTGTTTAACTTACTATTCGTATTCATCGTTTTGTGTTGTACTTCTCATATACATGTACCATGTCTTTGCTATCTCACAAACACACCGTGTATAGGCTATAAATTTTCAATATGCTGTTTTATGCGTAATAAATGTTATGTTATAATTCAAGGTCACAACACAAGTTCAAAGCATCACCATCAAACACTTCGTCGGAAAATGGAGTTTGCATAAGCGACAATCATTTTGAGACGGAATAACGCACGCGATCAAAAGGTCCGTGAGTAAAAAGGCCAATGTTAAAGTGCAAGTTCAAGTAAAGGAAGCAGCATGACACTAGTATCTGGAGAACAACTTTATCTAGCAGAATGGATTTAAAATTAACAGGGCTGAAGTGACAAGCATTGTGCGATCACATGTCTCGCATATGAATTTGTATGTTGGTCACAGGTCAACGTAACTGTCCAGGGTGAAAGGTCAACACTTCGACCAGATCATTACTTATTGCAGTATTGATGGGTTTTTCAGTATATTGGCTGAATTTCCAGGCATGTTGAGTTGGAAGAATTTCTTTTCCAATTTCAAGATCACAGTTCAGTGGGAAATGTCAAACATAAGAAATAAACCCTTAACACATTGTTCTGAGAGGAACTGATGGATTTTCGAATACCTTGGCATAAGTGACGTTTAATAAGAGATCGTTTAATGTAATGTCGCGAACAAGACCCAGTTCTATAGGTCAAGGTCACATGTATAGGTCAATTATGAAACTATTTTCTTAAAATAGAATTTTGAGATATTTTGGCAGACGGTTTAAGTATACTGTGATGGTGTGGTGCACACACAAAAAGGGTAGTTAGATCAAATATCAACGTCACAATTCAATGTCTTAAGTACAGTATGGGATTTTTTTTGAGATGTGAACTATTTATATATTGACCAAAACCGGACATGACATTACTGTTATGCCGACTTTCACTTCCTTAAACATTAATTGCCAGTGCACGCAAGTCACTAATTACTGTCTGTA
This sequence comes from Dreissena rostriformis, assembly GCA_007657795.1. NCBI lineage: Eukaryota > Metazoa > Mollusca > Bivalvia > Myida > Dreissenidae > Dreissena > Dreissena rostriformis. The sequence goes on from VMBQ01007859.1 coordinate 29,981, forward strand.
TAGAAAAAAACAACCCCTTTCCATGTGACTTTACAAAGAAACCAAATGAAATATACGTACTTTTAGTATCCACACAATCACCACAAGATAATATGCCAGGTTGTAAGATGAAAATTCACGTGTATCGCTTTTATGGTTATATGTCGCGTCAGATGTCGTTTAATATCGGGAAAACGTGCATAAACCTTGTTTTGTATTCAGTTAATCTCCTCGAGGATTTAGTGCGCATAAGAAAACAGATTGCAATGAAATGAATTTCGGTATACTAAATGCTTTAGTATTAGCTGCACTATGTTTTGGTTGACATTTTTAGATAAATGAAAATGATACCACCCTATGCTGGTTAATATAATGGCTGTGAACAATTTAAAAACTAAAAAACTGTTGACTGTGGCTTTAAATAATCAACTGTGACATTCTCGCGTACACATTCATGCGACTTATCCCATTGATAAACTATTGTCGCAAAGCAAATAAATATAACGCACATATGTCTTGCGGTCATGCAATAATTGAAGGCATGCATGCATTTATAGTCCTTCAGCCAAGTACCCAAAATTAAGGTGGGGTGTACCAGTAAGGGGGCAAAACTACACCTATATATCTTGGAAGATGCATGCCAGTAGCATATGAAAATGGTTGATAACAGTCTGGTACTGGCAGCTTTTGATATTTTTTTCTCCTTTGAAGATGGGGCATCAATCAGCTTAATTTTCATAAATTGTCTGGGAGAATAGTACGGTCAATATATGAAAAAAATACCTTCAACCACCAAACAATTGCTACAAAAGGTATTTTAATTGAACCTGGTAGGGTAGAAGCTTCTTTAAAACATATCAAAAATTTACCACAATCGGACCTCCGAAAAGTTTTTTTTTCAAGATGGCCTCCAAGATTGCCGCAAATACCTATTAATGATCATAACTATGAAACTATACAATCAAATTTGATGAATTTGGTGTCTATTCCTAGGTTTCAAGGGGCAAATAACACATAAAGATCATCAGACATTGTTTAAGTGTACAATAGTAAACACAAATCTAACGTGGCGTCGACAATGGCCGCCAAGATGGCCACCAAAACCTATAAATGATCATAACTATGTAAACATCCACTCAAATTTGATTATTTTGGTGGCAATATATGGGTTTCAAGGGGCAAAGAACACATTTAGATCATCATACATTGTATAAGTTTATTATATTACACCCAAATCAAAAATGGCGTCCAAAATGGCCGCCAAGATATCCACCAAAACCTACAAATGACCATAACTATGTAACTATCCACTCAAATTTGATGGATTTCGTGTCTAAACCTACATTTCAAGGGGCAAAGTACACATAAAGATCATCAGACATTGTTTAAATTAACAATAGTACACACAAATCCAACATGGCATCTAAAATGGCCGCCAAGATGGCCGCCAAAACCTATTTATGAACATAACTATGTAAATATCCACTCAAATTTGATTATTTCGGTGTTTATACATAGGTTTCAAGGGGCAAATAACACATTAAGATCATCATACATTGTTTAAGTTTATTATATTTCACACAAATCCAACATGGCGTCCAAAATGGCCGCCACGATGGCCACCAAAACCTATTAATGATCATAACTTTGTAACTTTCCACTCACATTTGATGATTTTGGTGTCTATACCGAGGTTTCAAGGGACAAAGAACACATTAAGATTGTCAGACATAGTTTAAGTGTATTATGTTACAAAGAAATCTCACCTGGCGTCCAACGACACAATACGAAGGACCACAAATTCATTACGTTTGATGTGATGCGTGTTATGTGAAACGCCATAGTTTGGACCTGCCGCGATTTTTGGATTTTCACAAGATGATCGATATTTTTCAGCTTCAGGCAACACTGAATTTGCAGGCAATTATGCGTATCTTGCATAAGAAAAACCAGTACCCTGGGCTGTTGTCAGTCGAATTCTTGTCTATGATTAATATGTACAATGGTGACAAAGCGTGCATTCTGTCAACATGAGCCTTAGTTTGCAACCTTGCCACAACCTTCACACCATTGTAACGTTTGACCAACCCTTGTATTGGAAGGCTGCCAAAATCATCATTGATGCGCCACAAAGTAGTTTAATGTGTTGATTAGAATTTGGGATGTTTCATAAACGTATCAACTTGCTGGGGGGGGGGCAAAGGATCCCTCATGGAAGAAACCGCTCTCAAAAACATACTTGAGGCTGTCAATAGAGAAAATGCACACAAAAATGTGCACATTGTCACACGAAAAACTGTCCAGAGGGCTTCATGGTACCATCTTCTTGTTGCAAAGTGCATTCACAGCCAGCTTACAGCCGAAATGACCCAGGAAGATCCAGACATTCAGATACTGCTGGATCATGCAAAGGATTTGTACTCTTCCCTTCTTAGGGGCAAAAAGGCGCTAGCAGATGATACGTGTTATGCGATTTTAATCAAACTCGAGAGGGCTACATAGAAGAAGAAACGTGAACTTGCCCAGACCTCAAAGATAAGCATAGTGTAGCTGAATTATTAGCTTATGATTAACAATTCAAGGGTGTTGATTTAAGAATATCGTACTGGGTGTTGGCTGATGCATTAGCAGGCAGTGCCCGATTTGCTATCCATCTTTGCTGCAAATAAGCGGCCAAGAGGAAACGCACCCAGACGTTTATCGAAAGTTCGGTATTGGTTTTCAGGTTGTTCGTAGGAGCCATCAGAGCTGGGCTGGGCTAGGACTTGATCTTGTCTTGAGCACACATTGATGATGTGTTTATAGAGCACATGTGGTCTAACTCGCTGCAGTGAAATGGCCGAGGAAATGCAAACCCCTTGGACCCTATCTGCATCATCCGAGCAAAACAGTGCGATGCAGGATTTCACAGACCTGACCTATACTACAATTCCACAACACAAAGATTCAACTGAGGTGTGCATCAAGGCGGATTCTTCTGATATAGAGAACATGCAGACAGAGATTACAACCTGCTCTCCATACACATCTAACCCTACTCTGAGAAACATGGTCAATGGGATAGTGGCTGGGTCAGATGTGAATGTTCATGCAGTTGAGGCGGTTGGGAAAACGATCATAAGATATATCATAGGCAAGTCGGTCTTTGCTTATAAATTCACGAGAAAATACAGAGCCAAAGCTCTTGGGAATAGGTGTTAAGATCGCTTCTGACCGTGCTTTTTATCCTGCTCTTCTGTTCCAGCGTTTCCTGGTGGTGTCAAAAACTGGAGATCCTTCCCTTGCAGTCGTATTGTCTTTTGAAATGAGCTCCCATCCTGCTGCCTTCTTTGAAGCCAAGAACATACTTTGTACAGCAGATAAGCCTCAGATCGCTCAGGCAATTTGAGAGCATGCTGTAGACACATTATGTGAGGCTGAGATGAACTGTATCCATGTTGGATTTGTGTGTACTATATTAAACTTAAACAATGTCTGAATTTAAATTCAAACTAGTCAAATTGTTGTGTACGAAATTAAAATCAAGTAATATTCACAGCAGTAAAACCTTTCAGGGAATTTGTTTCATTTTTTTTTTCATTTTTAATCCTGACGGCGGCCATCTTGAAAACGGACGCCATTTTGAGATTTTTATTGGCTAACGTGCTTTATCAAATCTATAGTTACTGAAGAGTATATGTGCCAAATTTGGTGCTTGCATCACAAACTGAAAGATTTCTTGATATATAGACTTAATCTGCTGAGCTAGTAAAAGACAGTTTTTATGCTGCTTATGGCAATGTTAAATATATCAGAATTTATTTAATAAGCCTGTGTTCTTGGTAAACAAAATGTATAGTTTGCTTCTTGTGAAGAGCATATTAAATATATTAAAATGAATTTGCATAGAATGATAGATCGCTTTAAGAGAAACAACCGAATACAATTTCAATGGGGCTCACTTCAAAGTGATACGAACGTAACATTTTACAACCTGTCTCGACTGTTAAAGGAGTTTCCCAGTTTAAAACACCATAAATCAATGGTTTAAGATAACACTTATGTATTTGAGGTACTATATGACACTCCACAAATATTATAAATATCCACAAGCTTCAATAAAAAAAAATCTTAAAGAGCTTAAAACGCCGAAATAAAGATGTTAAGGACATATTACAATCATAAATCACGGAATAAATACATACAAGATATTTGGCAATGTTTACCGAAACTTACTTTTCAACGGATAGTTATAAATAATGTTCCGTTTTATGTTTAAACAGTCTACTTCGCTTTACCTGAAATGTCATTGTCATTGTGGAGAATATAAATTAAATAGTAAATCATCCAGTAAAGAGTTGTTGAAAAAGTGTGTGCTCGACATTAGGCAAAAAAGAAAATGTTCATTAACATTTTTAACGATTCCATACTTAAATACAAATATGCAAGGACATGCAGAAATCTTTCCAAGCGCATAACTTTCCTTTATACTTATTTGTTTTGTGTGAATTAAATATAAATATAATATTTATGAATATGCGAAATGTAACACGTATTATTGAAAAATTAAGGAATACCAAAATAATTTAGGTGAGTAATCTTCAATGATTTTCAGCAACAGTAAAATATGAAGTCTTCAGAAGTTAGTAAAACCTGATCCTATCATGAAGTCATGTGCCAGTTCATGCTCTCTACCAAATGTCGTAAATTGGATTTTATGATTATTCAAGTGCTTAGTGATAACCTCAACTCGATTAAACTCCATTAAAGTGTTCCTTGTCTCCTAAACTATGGCGTTTTACATAACAACCATAACTTTTGAGTATCAAGTTATGGACTTGTGGTCCTTCGTATTGTGTTAATGGGCATTTTGGTCGCCGTGTTGGATGTTTGTGTAACATAATTTGCTTATATTTTGTCTGATGATGTAAATTTAATATTTATGTGTTTCTTTTCTCCCTGAAACCTGGGTATAGACACCATATTAATCAAATTTGTGTGGACAGTTACATAGTTATATTTTACATTTTGTGTATTATCATAAAAATTGGTTTGACGGCCATCTTGGCGGCCATTTCGGATTTGTGTGATATGTAATAAATTTTAAAATGTCTGATGATCATAATGTGTTCTTTGCCCCCTGAAACCTATTATGATCAAAAATATGTTTTGGCGGCCATCTTGGCGGCCATTTTGGACGCCATGTTGGATTTTTGTGTGACATTATTAATTAATACTTTGTCTGATGACATAAATGTGTTTTTTGCCCCCTAAAACCTGGGTATAGACATCAAATTCATCAAATTGGAGTGGATAGTAACATAGTAATGATCATAAATAGGTTTTGGCGGCCATCTTGGCGGCCATTTTTGACGCCATGTTGGATTTTTGTACTATATTAAACTTAAACAATGTCTGAATTTAAATTCAAACTAGTCAAATTGTTGTGTACGAAATCCAAATCAAGTAATATTCACAGCAGAAAAACCTTTCAGGGAATTTGTTTCATTTTTTTTTCATTTTTAATCCTGATGGCGGCCATCTTGAAAACGGACGCCATTTTGATTTTTTGTATTGGCTTACGTGCTTTATCAAATCTTTAGTTACTGAAGAGTATATGTGCCAAATTTGGTGCTTGTATCACAAACTGAAAGATTTCTTGATATGTGGACTTAATCTGCTGAGCTAATAGAAACAGCTCAATAATAACTTATAGCTGCCCAACTGAGATTGTTATCACACATTTTGTTTCTTTACATTGAGTATACAATAAGGTAAGATAGGTGTTGTTTTACCCCCTTGAGTGGTACACCCCAACCCATCTGGCTGATAGACTATTAAGGATTTTTGTATTATATTGTTGGTTTGAGATTGAAATGCTTTATTTGTGTGGGAAAATGTGAAGGTCAATGGTGACTTGACAAAACATAAACTCAAGTGATTTAGACATAAATTTTTGGCGGGACAATTGTGCAGGGGACCCTGAACTACGAATGAATTTGAGGTGAATAGCCATACTATGTAATTATAGTATTGATATTTTTGTCGTTATTGTTTATTAATAAAACATTCATAGCATGTATTGCTTTTCTAATTATTTCTTCCGAATCAACTTGACATTTTCAAGAATGGAGCTTTGAGTACATGGTGAAATTCCCAGTGAGATGGGTGTAATTGATATGTAGGCTATAATGGTTATGCATTTTTAACAAATTGAAGTCGGCAATTTTTTGGTAGGTGCAAAGGACGAAGCGAGCGCTACTCCATTAGTAACGCTATTTACGCAAAGATGGAGGAATGGGTTGATCAAAATGTCGTTACAAAAGTCATCCAGCCATTAAGTTGGTGACTATTAAAAAGAGTTCAAAGCATGAAATCGTGTGTTTAGAAAACATTTATATACACAACACAACTGTCAGATGCTTTAAGTAGAAGCTCGCATGATTAAATCGTCCTTTTCGTGTTTCTGTTCATTGATTTTTGACAAAGAGCGCTTATTTAACAAGCATTGACATTGTTAAATTAAGCCTTCGCTTAAGTTGACCGTAATATCCGAATACAACACACAAACCTGTTATAATCTATTAACACGACATTATCCTGTTAATTGGTTTTGAATACAAACGAGTCAAATGTTAATTTCCCTATATATTAATTCACTAGCTGTATTGCGATTTGAAATTGTGTATGGGAAAACATATAATGAAAGGCGATGTAATGAACCAAGTAATTGCGAAGGGAGGGTGGCATGCACCATAATAAGTAACATCATTTTTTGAAATGTGAGCAATAATTTGTCATAGTTGCCCCATGATACGAAGCTTTATCATGCCATATATATTTCCATCGCTATTGATGGCAATGGCGCAGGTCTGTGCGCACTGCACGCGGGTAAACGGATAATGTATCAAATCTGAAAGTACGGTTGTTATTGAAGTGATTATAGCTTGATTTCGTCCGTCGATGCAATTTATTAATATGCCGTCGGTCTGTGGTTATAAAATGTGGATGAACGATGAATTAAAAAAATANTAAAAAAAAAAAAAAAAAAAATATTGTTGTTTTTATAATGGTGATAGCTTTTCCGCGAACAAATGCTACAATTGATGAATGTGCGGGTGGATGTTTTGCAACGATTATTGTTCATTATACGCCAGTTAAGAAATCTGCTAACGCTTATAATTTGACTTTCGCATGTTCGAAGTAACCTTTTTTTTAAGAATATAGCCATGTTTTTATTTATAAGGATATGTTTGATCATTTGAAACAATGATTACCATGTTAATAAATACAAAAGTTGTTTGGGAAAAGCGGTCGCCATTTGATGTGTTCCTACGAATTCAATAATGACTGATACATGTATGCAGACAAGCACGTTTTAATGCGTCTGTTCTCAATAAACACAATGCAGAGATGTATGCTTTCAGGCAACGTTTGTCGACATGTTTTGTTGATTAATGTTAGGCCCATAGCTAATGCGCGTTGCCTATGTAATTAACATATACATATATGCATTGCACAAGGCTCAAGGGAAAGCACGTAGACACGTTAGTGAACTTATGCGCTAGGTGTCAGTAACAATAAACTGATGTTGCGTTGTAGTTGCTTCGCTTCATACTTTTCCCCAGACTATAATGTTTGATGGCGATTTATTAATCAAATTGTATCTGTAACAATGATAAGTGGGCGCATACATGGGTTTAGGCTTATTCGAGAGTTATACCCCCTCCAAAAAAGGGTGGTATTTGTAGTTTTGTTCATAACAACTATAACTTTGAGAAATTGAGTAGGTGGTTCACTTGGATCGTGATAAAGTCTGAATAAAAAGAAAATTACAATCCCGTGTTATACAATCCTTGACCTATTTACAATCACATTTACATATCAATGTAAAATGCTACTAAATGTACACTAAATGTTAAAACGAATTATGGAACTAATTTCATGCTGGCTAATGAATTCAGGTTACTTCTTTATATTAAAAGTGGATATGTTTTGTATCCACTTGGCCAAGAGTTTTGTCCTTAAAGCGAAAGATTAACATAATTTTGTTTTCGTTTCCCATCGATGCTTTATGGTTGTTATATGTTCAATATGAGATGTTCAGATTAATCCAGTACTTGTTGTGATGTTTTTTGTTGTTGTTGACGTATTACTATAACTATTTTAAAATACATTTGAGACTTCTATTTAACATCGGAGCAACAGTTAATTCCTGTAGCTATTTAAATATATCGTCGCGTGATTGCTATAGTGCTCTAACTACCATTTTCATGTTTTGGAGAAAAACGCATGGTTTAAACGTAAAGGTTTAACATTTATTTTCTCACTTATTTATGCACGTATATGGACAAAAATATACCGGAGTGTTTATCAGCAAACGGAGAATATGAATATAATTAAATATTTACTTTAGTAAATTATATGTTAATGTTATTTGCAATTTTATGTAAGGAGATAAATTCTGGCAATTGATAGGCTAATCCGAACGTGAATTCTACTTTGCTCTAAGTCCCGGAGAGTGTGCAGTACAGCATTCACACGTTTGTAAAAATGGAATCGAAAAGTGGGAGATAGAGCAAAATGGAATCGAAAACTTCTTCTGTGACGACTTAATCTGGAATTCGATTACGTCATATTAAAGATCTCGTTCTCACGAACACAGCGATATAAAAACACTCATCTTTGAAAAAATGGAGATAGAGCACTATAGCAATAAAGCGACGATATGCAAAAGATTTTTCTCTATGATTGAAATACCTAAGAAAAAATATTTCCGACACGAATTGTAATTTTGTTTACTTATATTTTATAAGCATGGGGACTTTAAAAGTTAAAATGATTGGTTAGTTTCGCCCAAGTTATAAGTGAACAACAACAACCAAATAAGTATGAACAGCTTAAAGGCGTCTTTAGACGCTATTTGGAGACGCCATTTAAATTGACATGAATGAAAGCGTCGAAATTACTTAACCAGGGAATTTAAACTTTGATTGTGTGTTAACAATGTTATTTCAGGCAGTTTTATTTATAACATTTTAGAGTTTATGAATTTGTGACAAAAACATCATGGTTGTCATTTTCGCAATCTGTGACTACCGACTTTAAAACCGTATTACAGGGTTTCTACTACTTCATTATTTTACGATAAATTCTAAGAGTAAAATATTAATGTTTGTGCACCCCTTAAAATGCAGTTATTGAAAAAGATAATTGTTCTGGCTAAGTGAATGTATATCCAGCCTAGTACTCCAGCATGTTTAGTAATGTTTTCAATATTAGGACGATTAGGGCTATTTACACCGAGCGGTTTACAATAGTTTTAAGCGTGTACGGTGAATGTACTGCCAGCATTTACAAGAAGTGTATTGTCATGGTTTATGTTTTTTGTTTATGGTCGGAAATATTTCCTACATACAATAAATGTACCTACGATGCCACTAGCCGCCGCAGTATGTTTTACAGTTTAGATATCGCGGGAGACACACCACCACCCCTATTTACCTGAATTCCTAATTTAACTACACAGCTTACAGGGGAGAGGGACAAAATATCCCATCCCATCACAAATGTAGACTTAAAAGGTTAAACAATTGGTCAACGGTTGGTTCAAGAGAACAAACATATTTCAAGCCAACGTTATGTTCGGACAATCTCCCAATCAGCAAACCGTTTCATAAGTTTACTGTTTTGGAAGTGTTTGGGCGATTCAAAGAATAATATTCCACATAAAGAATATCAAATTTGGATTACACAATGCGCGTTTGCAGTTTCTAAAGAAACTTACCAAGTAGAAACTGTAATATGTATTTTTTTATTTTAAAGGGACTCGTCTTTGTTTTTTTTAATATTTTGCTCGGAATTAATATAAACATTATTATAATCGTTACATGAACAGGCGAATTGGTTACTTGCATGTGACATACACATGGCATAATACATCACGTAGTATAGCCACCTTGCAATACGGGACTGTGGTCTAATTGTCTGCATGGGAAACACTTTCGTACCTGAATTCCTAGTGAGATTTTAATTCAACATCTAATTGAATTTACTCCGTTTAATAATCGCAACACAAATTACATATTCAGTAAACCATACGTGTATCATTTGTTGATTATACGATATGAAAATTAAATATCAACACAAAGTACTGGCATTTCCCGTCTCAGATCATTAACAATGTGAATGCTGTTTATTCCAAGGACAAAAATCACATTAAATATCGATCGCTTATTAATCACACATAATTTGATACGTTTATGGCATCAAATATCCCGAAAATGACGTCATTCCGTGCCCATAAGCCTCGCTCTGAGCAGCAAACGGGAAAGTCATCCTGACGCTGATCTTGTCCCCTTTGGTCAGCTGCAGAATTGTTGTGCCCCCACTTTGATGGTGAGAATCCCCCTGTCGATCGTCGCACAAAGACTTAAAAACCGGGTATTTATTTCTGGATATCGCTAAATGCATGTAGCTGTGTTGTCCGCACATTATATTCAGCGAAAAGAAGTATGTACCAGATTTCGGCGCCGTAAATTCTCCCGTCGGCGTATTGTAGTTGTTCCCAACATTGGTGATCACGGTATCAAAACGTATCGCCGATCCAGTGGATATAACTTGATCTTGTTCAAGCGTAACGGAGAAAGCTGCGTTTTCTGAAGTAAAATACAAAATAATGCCTATTTCAATATAATAAAGAACATTACAGTGAAAGGTGTAGGTGTATAACATTAACAAGATATGGACGTTTAGAGAAATGTATAATAACGAAGTCAATGGCGATGGAAATGAAGACAAATATAACATGTCGATGATTTTGTTTTTAACTTTTATATGCTTTTTTTCAACGACTATGAAAAGGTATCCTATTAGTAATCAACTTATAATATAACGCCCAATAACAATTAAACGTAATGTCGTCTATCAGTTAAAACAGGTAAATAAATGAATTTACTGTTTCCGTTGTCAGTGACCTTACATGTTGATCTCGTAGACATGTGTTAAGTTTATTTGAATATATAAAATTGTTAACTGGATATGTACTTGTTTCATGCAAACTGTAACCGAAATTTCAACTCGTGCGCACATCTTAAATATCGGTAGATATTTCTAAGTACAGTTTTATTTCAATTTATGTAGTGCACATAGAGATATAGAGTTCCTGAAAGCTAACGTTCATCTGAATGTACAAGTAAACAAAGGATCATAATTCTGCTAAATTGAAGAAGTTAACGGTCTCGTTATGTGACCTTCCATAATACATGTGTGAGCTTTCAATTGAATATATGTAGTGATTACAGTGATTTGAACTTGTTTAATGCAAACCTCAACCTGATTTTCATCTCGAACCTTTAGATGATTTTCATATTTACATAGGGGGACAATTCTGCTAAAAGACTGGTCGCCTTATACGTCTTGGTTTATATATATTTACTGAAAGTTTGAAGTATAAGAGGGGCATAACGCTGCTAAAGCACAATGCTGCTAAATTGCAGTATTCTTGAATACAAATGTGTTCTAAGTATGAGGTAGGAACAGTGACATGAAGTGCTGCAATGTTACGTTAACCAGAGAATGAGGTAGTGGACAACGCCGCCAAATTTGCGAGTGGTATAGCTCAGACAAGTAGACTAAAGCTGAAACTGTTTTCTGTACGTGTACCTGTCTCACTCGTAAGTTTATTGATTTTCGCTTCCAGAGAACGCAGCACATTCTGCAGTTCCATAATTCTAGCGCTTCTATCTTCGATTCTCAATTCCTCCAGTGACATCGGAAGCGGATGTACCCACAAGCCGTACGCGGGCCATACCAACATTGTTAACAGGCTCACCGTTGTTAAAGTCTGCATTCTGGTGTTAAGAATCTGTAAATAAACTGCTGTTGCAATTCCTTTGCTTAATAATAAAACAATAAAACCTTTATTGAAATGTAAACATGGCATCGTGATTCTTACTGTAATATAAAGGCTGTATATCTTAATCCACAATAGATGTGACATTATTGACAACTATATTTTTTTTTAACAAAACATTCATCGTAAGTCCGATCATTTGATGTTGATAAAATTAGTTTTAACAACAATGTGGTCACTATATATGAGATTTGACATGTGGAACAAAGGGAACGAACGTTCTTTGTCGATGTAGAAGTGGATTTGTCATAAAAATCCGCGTCTGCAGTGAGTGAACATGAGAACAGTCGTTATAAATATTTATCGCATATATTTATGATTTAAAATCGTAATGCATCTCAATACGAAGTAGTTATACGGGGTGAAGATAAAAAAACACTGGACCTGTTTTGAGAAAAAAAAATGTTTCTAACTAAATACAAACTAGTATGTCAATTAACTGATGAATGCATAAACAATGAAACGTACATAACGTCCTATCATTTAATACAGATGTCTTGGGGGAACATAACGTAAATACTTTGCACCGTTTTATATTTCATTAGACCCAGAGAATGCATCGTGCGTCGAGTTATCTCTCGGTATTGACTTTAAAGGGCAGTTTTTTTGTTGTTGTTTTTTTTTGTTACAATAAATCAAGTTTTGATAACACATTCGCTTTGCAAAGGTTTAACGTTGTCGGAAAAATACAATTGTTCGATACAAAGGGGTATACCATAGTAGTATTGTACATCATCATAAATATAAAATAATATGTTTTGCAACAAAACCAACATAACATAAAAAAAAACAGTTTAATCGATTATAGGAATTCATTTCTCAAAAGAATTGTTTTATTAAGAGATATCGTCCTGGCCTAAAATGTGAAACTGTGTACCTTTAAAACTTGTTTGGGTGTCAATTTACATAACATACCGACGATTTAACTCGACACGAGTGACACATTTAAAACGCGCCAATGTAATCTGGTCAGAGCGTGAGAATGTGTGTGCAAA